>PVJS01015022.1:16774-39595 GCA_004027185.1 Glis glis | reverse complement strand
GACACCAAACTGATACTCATTGTGATGTGAGACTACAATGCACCAATAAAAACATGAAAAAAAAAAAAAAGGAAATACAAACCGAAACTACAGAAAGCAGTACATAGATGCTAGAATGGCCAAAATTAAAAACTCTGCTTCAACCAATGTTGGTATAAAAGTAGAGGAAGTAGAATGCTCATTCATTGCTGGTAGAAATGGAAAGTGGTGCAACTACTTTGAAATCAGGTCAATAATTTCTTTAAAAGTAAACATACTCCTACCATAATATACAGCAATTGCTCCCGGTGTTTGTCCCAAAGAACAAAAACATGTCAACAAAAGGAATTGTATATACCTGTAGCTATTTTGTTTCTAATTCTATTTATATACTACTACAAATTGAAATAATTCAAATACCCATTGGTATTAAACTATATTTAAAACTTTGTCATACATACAGTAGAATATGCTCAGTAATAAAAAGTAATGAAGTACGGGTACCTGTTAAAATGTGGATAAATTTCAAAATAATTATACTAAGTGAAAGAAGTCAGAACATCAACAAAAAAGAATAAAAAAGGGTTGCGTATTATAAAATTTCATTAGTATAGAATTCTAGGAGATTAGTGTTTGGAAGAAAGGAGTGTGGTGAGGAAAAGTGGATAGAAGCAGGAGGGAATCTTTACGGGTGACATATATGCCCATTATCCTGATTATGGTGATGTTTTGGCCAGCATATGTATATTTTAAGAATTATCAAACTTTATGTGCAGTATACTGGATTTTAATTATTCCTCAATAAAGCTGTTAACCTATAGAAAAATATGAATGGGTGCATTTGAGATGGAGACAGCTTTCTTAGTTTTCAAACCTTGTATTTCCATACTTTATTAGAGTTTATATAAAGCATTCTTCTTTGTCCCTTGGCATTCAGGAAACAGTGAGAGATGAGTATGATCACCTTTACTTTGCAGATGGAGAAATGTATTCAAATACATCAAGTAGCTTTTTGAGAGTCATTTTGGTAGTGATGGATTGAACCAGTTCTCCGAGGGGGTTCTCCTCCCAACCCTGCCCCCATGCCCAGTTACTGCTTCCCAAAAGGATCCTGCCCCTTCCTGGGAACCGCTCAGGCTTCTGGCCCTAGTGCCATCCCACCGACCAATAAGTTTAGAGGCCACGTGGGCCTCCAATAAGATGCAACACCGGTCTGGTCAACCAATGGCAACGGGCCAACTCAGTTTAAGCCTGTATTTAATCCCAAGTGCAGCGGCTCACGCCCTCTTTGATTGCCTTTCTTCTGACACCCCGTCGCTGGAATAAATCCCTTGGCTGCATGGTTGTCTCCGGTGCGGTTTTTTGCCCTTCAGGTAGTAGAATCAGATCTGATAGATTTGCTACAATTTTAAAATTTCTATCCATAACCCATTTGCTGAGGGCTTACCATGTAACAAACATTATTTTTCACACTGGGAATAATGAAAGTACTAAAATAGATATATATTGTTGTTTAAAAAAGCAATGAGAAACTATATAAATCAGAGCAGTGATACCATGCCCACTTTCCAGAACTGCTAGATATTTCAGGGTTATGGACTAGGATGGACTGTTATTAATGGTCCTTGGTATTCCTCCTTCCATGAGTAATTCCCCTGGACAACTCCCAGCCCCCTACACTAACTTCTTATCTTGCAAGAACTTACTTAAGATGTTTTTCAAGGTTTTTTTGGGGGTAAGAATTGTTATCAAAGACTTTTTCTGTCTTTGTCTTTTATCTTTATCTTATCTTATGTGTTCTTCCTCTTCTTTTCTACACTCCACAGTCCTATTTGAAATAAGATTGCAGACAGATTACAGCATTACTTAGGAGGCAGGTGGTCAGTGGACAGCCCATTGCCCATCGCTGATTTGTACTGACTACAGCAGTTTCCTATTAGTCCATTTTAACAGAATTGTCAAGTTAATTTGGTTTTATATGTTTAGGGAATTATGTGAGTCAATTTATTATTTTTATATGATTCATTAATTAATCCACTAATATTTATTTAGCACCTGAAAACCATCATTAAGACAGGACCTACCTACACTCAATCTTAAATGCGTTTAGATACAGTGCTATTTTTATGGTATTATTAGGATATAATAGGAATAATCAAAATATGTTTACATATATGGAGATGTCAGTGGGAAAAGTTCATCTAAACAGAAATCAGAACTCAAAGGGCAATGTATATATATATGTGTGTGTTGTGTGTATATATGTGTGTGTGTGTGTTTGTGTGTGTGACTAGCATGCAACTACTGTGTAGCCAATTCTGAAGCTAACATTTAGTAGAGGTAGTTTCCATTAGGGCAACAGAAGCTAGCAATTTTCTTCATATATCTTTACATCATTAAGGATTTTACTTCTAAGAACAGACAGGAAATCTCACCTGAGAATTTTGGAGCTATTTTTAATTTCTATTATCTTTTCATTTTTAATAGCTGTCTATAAAATGATAAATACATATGAAATAATTGAAGCAGACAGGAATGGCAAGACAGAGTTTATAAAAGCAATTTAAGAAAAATGCCACATGAGAGCCAATTGTCATTGAGAAAAGGATTGGGAGACAGGAGAAAGAAGCAGGAGCTCATGGTGTGGATGCTGCACCACTAATTTGGGTACCACTGGAGAAAGGGTAATGATGGCCTCTGCCTGTGTTACTTTTATTTAGGTATTTTCAGTGTGCTGTGTTATTTCTAAGTTGCAGGATGTTTAAAAGTTGTATTTTCAAGTGCCACAGGACTAATAAAGCAAGCATATGTGCCCCCAAGTGAAGACATTCTTGATGCATCTGTTGCTACATTTTCATTTAATTTTTGTATCTCAAGTTGAAAATTACATTTCAGATATCTCTATTCCAATTGAAGTTATGACAAAAATGTACTAAAATTCAAATCAAATGATCATGAATTTACTTTTTAAATAAAGTAATCAGTAATGTGGTAAATCTATAGTGTCATATTGATGGAAATATACACCTAGGAAATTTAATGCAGCTTGTAAAAAGGCTAAGTAATGATAATATTGGGAAAATTTAAATCATATGCTGTCTTGAAATGGAAGGTGTATGCTGAAAAGGAATACTTTTTTACCCTTTCAATATGTAATTAGTTACCCACATATTAGGAAAAAAGGCAATAATTCATCATGGAATTTAATTGATCTATTGAAAAAATTATACTGTGCTGTAATTATCAAAGGTATCTAAAGTGAATTTATATGTGGGGTGGAGGGGTGCTGGGCATTGAACTCAGGGGCACTTTACCACTGAGCTACATCTCCATACCTTTTTATTTTCATTGTGAAATAGTATCTCACTAAATTGCCCAGACTGGCCTCTATGCTGCCTTAGCTTCCCCAGTAGTTGTGATTACAGACATGTGACACCATACCTAACATAAAGTGAATTTCTCAAGGTATATATTAAAAAAATACCTGAAGAATCAAATTTAATATCATTTGTTTATTCACAATATTAATAGTATTAATAATAGCAATAATATTAATAGCAATAGTAATAATAGTAGTAATAATAATATTAATATAATGATGGCAAGAATGATATTATTATTATATTACTATCTTAATACTAGTAATAATATTACTATTCATATTAGTAATTTTATAGTAAAGTCATTTTTATAATAAAAAGAAATGAATGTTTGAATGTTTAGGGATTTCAAACAAACATAATTTTTTTAAGCTATTAACAGTATGTATAGGGAGATCCAAAACTGAGAGTTTCATTCCAACAAAGAAGTTACACTGGGAGGTAAAATTTTAAAACTGAAGAAGTGTTATCAATAATTATTGTAAGATATTTCAAAAAGGACACTGTGAACCATTCAAAAACTAAACTTCTAAAAAACAAAGATATATTTATTAAGAAATTTTCAAAAAAGGATAAAACAATTACAGTTAAATAGAAGCAAAATGTATATTTTGTGCAAGTAAAATTGAATAGAATTTTAAAGAAGTGAAAAGTTTCAAAACCATGAAGAAAGAACCTACTTAAATAAATGTGTATATATATGAATACTCTCATTAGTACACTTCAATTCAATGAAATTAAATCAATTTTAAGTTTTATAATAGAGAAATAAAAAGTGAGCTTTGAATCTATGACATCATTTAAAATGTATTAGCACTTCTGTTAAATATCATTTTTCATAAAGGATTTCTTTGAAATAACTAATTAAGTAAGGTATTACTAACAGACTACAGTGTGTAATAATGAAGAAGAAAGCTAAATTATAGTTCTTAACTACATCAAATATGCTAGGATTTCTTATGAAATTTAATATTCAGACAGTAGTTTTTAATGAAGAGCATCATTTTTTATTTCTCATATAGTATCAGTTACATCAAATCAGGCTGCTACACACTTATTCTTTAATGACTTTTAGAATCCTACAGCACCCAGGCTAATACCCTATTTTTCTATTATTTTTTTTGTGTGTGTGTACTGGGGATTGAACCCAGGGAAGTTCTACCATTGAGCCACACCCCCAGCCCTTTTTTATTTTATCTTTTGTAACAGGATCTAAGCCACCTCATACTGGCCTCAAACCTGTGATCCTTCTGTCTCAGCCTCCCAAGTACTGGGATTACAGGTATGTACCAGCACATGTGACCCCAATTTTTCTTTAATGGTTTGCAATTCTAGACCACCCCAGTGTGCATGCTTACCATTATCAACAGAACCAAAATAGAAAAGTGGGGATGGCACTGCTAACTGTAGCAAGAAGTTTACAATGAGCAAGTAGTAAGAAGGCTGAAATGTTTTTTTTTTTAATTTGGTGCATTGTAATTTTACATCATATTGGGGTACAGAGTGTCAGACAAATATATGCACACAGCTCTTGGTGCCCTCTCCACCAGTTCTCTCCCCTTCCCTCACCTTCTCCGTGCATGTCTTTGATATTGGAATTGGTAGCTTCACACACATTCATAGCATTATTTCAACTGTTACATTCTTTATAATTCATCCCCTTAGTCACTCCCCTAGAGTCTCTGCTCATCCATCTGATGTTGCCCTTATTTCTGAATATCTCTCTAGCTCGCACGTATAAGAGAAAACATACATCTACTCAATTTTTGAGAGTGGCTATACTCAATATGATATTCTCGAGTTTCATCCATTTTCCTGCAAATGGCATGATTTTTTTATTCTTTATGGCTGAGTAAAATTCCACTGTGTGCATATACCAAAGTTTTGTGATCCATTCATCTGTTGACAGGTGCCTACATTTTTTTTTTTGCGGTACCAGGGATTGAACGCAGGGGCATTCTACCTCCGCGCTACACCCCCGGCCCTATTTTTTATACTTTATTTTGAAACCAGGTCTCACGAAGTTGCGGAGGGCCTCACTAAGGAGAGAGAGAGACACACAGAGAGAGAGAGAGTGAGAGAGCTGAGGCTGGCCACGAACCCGGATCCTCTGGTCTCTGCCTCCCAAAGTACTGGGATTACAAGCGTGCACCACCACGCCCGGCAGGTGCCTACATTTAACCAAGGAGGTGAAAGGCCTCTACAATGAAAATTATGTCACTAAAGAAAGAAATTGAAGATTTTAAAAGGTGGAAAGACCTCCCATACTGTTAGTTAGGCAGAATAAATATAATCAAAATGGCCATCCTACCAAAGTGATCTACACATTCAACACAATGCCTATCAAAATACCATTGCCATTTTTCACAGACATAGAGAAATCAGTTAAAAAATTCATATGGAAAAACAAAAGACCCAGAATAGCCAAAGCAATTCTCAGCAATAAGAACCATGATGGAGGCTGTTGGTAGTGTCCCGTGGTGCACCTGAGAGGAAAGGAATGACACAGACACAGAGTAGATTGAAAGGGGCAGGCCAGGGGGCCTCACTCTTTGGCGAAGGCCCCTCTGGACACTGGTCCACAGCTTTTATTGTCAGTCTAAATGGGAGAGGTTGAGGTTTGGACGCAGCTGCAAACGTGCAGAGTCCGGGAGGTAATGTTTAACAAGTAAATGTGCAGGGAGACCTAGGGGTAAAGTGTAACTGAGTAAACCGCAGAACAACTGCAGAGAGTTCTTGAGATAATGTTTAGCAATAAAATCTCTGAGGATGTGCAGAAGATCTTTGAGACAATGTTTGACAAGCGGGATATTCGGTAGTTGGCGCCGGCAAGAAACACAGGGACAGGCAAGAAACATAGGAACCTTGGAGGAACTGTCTGCTTTCAGAGAGTTCAGTACTCTCATCATAGCTTTCCATGACCCTTAGACCTTTCCAAGGAAAATGTTAACTTGTCTCTGGAAGTCACATTCTCCACGGGAGACATCACAATACCTGACTTAAAATTATACTACAAAGCAATAGTAATAAAAATAGTATGATATTGGCACAAAAACAGAGACATAGACCAATGGAACAGAATAGAAAACTCAGAACCAAAGCCTCATATCTATAACCAGCTGATCTTTGATAAAGGCACCAAAAACATACATTGGAGAAAGGAAAACCCTTTAACAAATGGTGCAGGGAAAACTGGCTATCCATATGTAGAAAAATGGAACTAAGCCCTAACCTCTCACTCTGCACAAAAGTCAACTTGAGATGGTTTAAAGGCTGAAATATTTACTGATAGAATCTGTATAAGAATATCTCCATAATCTCTGGAAATTAACCCAAAGAAGTAAAGAAAAAATGTTAGTTGAAGATAGAGTATTCTATGAAGACTGCCAAAAAAATGAATCTACCACTCTTGAGAAAGCAAGCCACCTAGACAATAATAGCAAGACATCTGATGTTATATAGTATAGCCTACTTCCAATAAAACAAGTTTCTCACTTCATAGAATGGGCATCTGTTTAATCACATTATTTTTCTCTTTCTATTATGGAAAAAAAACAACTAACATTAAATTTAACTTAACTATTTTTAATTGTGGTGTTGATATTATTAACCACATTCACATTGTTGTGCAACAGATGCCCAGAATTTTTTTTCCATTTTGCAAAAGAAACTCTATTTCCATTAAACACCTCCCCATTTCCTCCTCTCTTCAACCCCTGCCAACTACCATTCTAGTTTTTGTTTCCATGAATTCAATGCCTTATACACCTCACCTAAGTGGGGTCATATAGTATTTGTTGTTTTGCAATTGTCTAGCTTTACTTAGTATAATGTCTTTAAGGTTCATCCATGCTATAGCTTGTAACAAGATTTACTTCATTTTTAAGGCTGAATCATATTCCATTGGGTAATTGTGTGTGTGTGTGTGTGTGTGTGTGTGTATGTTTGCACACCACATTTTGTTTATTCATTCATCCATCAATGGGAAGATTGCATACAGGATCACAGAATTATCTAGTAGTGTATTTTTAATTTTTAAAATAACATAGTAGGCATGCGTGGTGGCACATGCTTGTATACCCAGTGCTTAGGCTGAGACAGGAGGATATCAGCCAGCCTCAGCAACTTAGCAAGACCCTCAGCAACTTAGTGAGACCCTGTTTCAAAATAAAAATAGGGCTGGAGGCACAGTTCAGAGGTAGAATGCCCCGGGTTCAATTCCCAGTAACACAAAAACAAATACACAAAGAAACAAACAAAGAACATAGTGTTTTCCATACTAGTTGCACCATTTTATAGTTCAAAAAAGTGGAAACTTTACATTTTCTTAAGGCACATATGTTTTTGATACTAAATATTTTGTAATAAATGGTCATGTTATAGTGGGAGATCGTAGCATCCATTTATTTACCTAATCAATAGGTGAGCAGGCATTATTATATGTTGTTAGTCTTCTATTCTGAAACACACACACACACACACACACACACACACACACACACACACTGATCAGTTTCTTTCCCAAACTTTTTTGAAGCTAGTGGTTAGAATGTGATCCTACTGAAACATAGGTGAGGATATTTGAAGGTTATGAAAGCGAAAGGAAGTGTCAAGGCAAAGGAGGTGTGGCTGGAAGGGCATCTCAGAGTAAAATGTTGAATAGGAGCCTGGCGTGTTGGCACATGCTTGTAAACCCAGTATTTGGGGAACTGAGACAGGAGAATCGCAAGTTCACAGCCAGCCTCAGCAACTTAGTGAGGCCTTCTGCAACTTAATGAGACCTTTTTCAAAATAAAAAGTAAACTAGGTCTGGGGGTATAGTTCAGAATTAGAATGCCCCTGAGTTCAATCCCCAGTACCACCAAAAAAAAAAAGTTGAACAGGATTCAGCATAAGAATTAAGGAAACATTATGGAAAACAGAATAAGTTAGAAAAGGAAGTAGAAGAGATTAAGAACAGTTACATATGTGCAAGTGTAATGTAATGCCAAAATAGACTTTTAGAGTCAAAACACATGGGTTTTGAAACCCAATCAATGTTTTCTGACATTTGACAATAAAGTAAGTCCATCTGAATCACAAAGTCCTTATATGCAAATATGGATAAAATATTTATAGATTTGTTTTAAGAATTAAGTGAGAACATTAATGTGATATTCTCATATGGTGTCTGACAGCATGGTGCCTGATATGTAGGAGGTGCTTTTCCTCCCTATTAGCACTCTGTTTGCTTCCTAGTTATTTATTTCAACATGGAAAGAACCCTACCTACAGTTTATACCAGGAAAACTCCCAACTAAATTTTTTTTTCGGTATAATATTGTACATTAGAAGGAAATGGTCATCTTTCCATGATATATTGTTTGACTTTTACATTCAAATACAATTTAAAAATTTTAGAATACTTTACACTTACACATAACTAAGATAACTAATTTATAATATTTAAAGTTAAAATAAAATAATTATAGTTGTCAAGATTCACACAATTTTTTAAGTGATATTTTGTTCTCTTTTGTTGAATTTTGCATACTTCTATCATTCCTTGGGAAAAGCTAATTGTCCTAAAGTGGTAAGAATATCCATCCTTGCAAACAAAGTATATAGTACTTTCTGAGATTTTATTATTGAATTTACTAGTTTTCATCACATTATCCACAGGTTGTGTGTGTGGGGTTTTCTTAACATTATGCTGAGCAACTGCTTTGATTTCTTTACAAACATTGTCAGTAGTTAAACCACTGCTTTTGTTTTGCCTTACCTGTCCACAAGCAAATCAGCAGTCAAATTTGTACTCCACAAGCCTAGATATATAAAATCGCCTTGAATGTATTGTGATACTTAGCGTGATTTTATTTTAACTATTTTTCTACACTTTTCTTTCTCTCAGTTTTGTTGGTTATTTTATAATTGACAGTTGGCACATAACATTACTTAAGGATATGGTAAAGATAAAGACACCCTATTGAATAAGAAGAGATATTTGAACTTTCCCTGACATTTAAATAAGAAAATTTAAAGTTGAAATATGAAATTGTGTATCCTTATCACTTATGTGCAACTTCAGTATAGTTTAAGTCAGAATAGTTTACTTTGTTATTTAGTCACCTACAATCTGATTCTTTCTTCTTTTCAGTTTAATTAAAGATTTATTGCCTTTACAGGCCATAGTTTCACTCATAATTACAAACAAGTATAATTTGTAACATAAAACTTACATACATAATCTGGGACATAAAGTAATAACTCAAAATATCCTTGAAATGTTTAAATTAAATGATATTGTCTTACTCAATCCCTATCACTACTTTTCCTTTAGTCTATGAAAATTTGCTAATGTTCAATCTTTTATTACTAAAATAAGAAATAAAAATAACAGTGGAAATGCATATACATGAAAATTAATAAACATATATTCAAATCCTAAAATTGTATGAAATTTCCCTGTTTTATACTATTTGTCCCTTTCCGCTCGATGATTTTACTTTAATAACTTTGTTCACACATTCTATGGAATTCTTGCCTAACAATAAACACCCAAAATCAACAAATAAATAAAAGTTATTCTTGGCCGGGCGTGGTGGTGCACGCTTGTAATCCCAGTACTTGGGAGGCGGAGACCGGAGGATCCAGGTTCGTGGCCAGCCTCATCTACTTAATGAGGCCCTCCACAACTTCATGAGACCCGGTTTCAAAATAAAGTATAAAAATTAGGGCTGGGGGTGTAGCTTGGAGGTAGAAAGCCCCTGGGTTCAATCCCCAGTACCGAAAAAAAAAAAAGTTATTTTAAAAATACCAATCAAAAAAAGAAAAAATAACTCAGGTTGTTTTTTAAAATCATGCAAGCAATTTTGTGTTTGAATTAGAAATTTGGTGATTATCATCAGTCCTATTCATTACATTTCAAAAGCAAAAGAAATAGTAAGTGAAATTACCATTTATTTATTCATTTTTACAGACAGAAAAATAATAACTTATCTGCTTGACAGATCCTGACCATTGCTATGGGCACATGTAAAGCACACGCATAACTGTCTGCTTACTCTAAGGACACTTCCCTCACCAGCACACATTTTCTTTTTTTTGTGGTACCGGGGATTGAACCCAGGGGCATTCTACCTCCGTGCTATGCCCCCGGCCCTATTTTTTATACTTTATTTTGAAACCGGGTCTCACGAAGTTGCGGAGGGCCTCACCAAGGAGAGATAGAGAGAGAGAGACAGGGAGAGAGAGAGCGAGAGAGCTGAGGCTGGCCGTGAACCCAGATCCTCCAGTCTCCGCCTCCCAAAGTACTGGGATTACAAGCGTGCGCCACCACGCCTGGCTACACATTTTCCTTAAAACAAAAAAATTCAATGAAGAAATGGGTACATTAAAAAATCATCAAGTAGTACTTTCTTTTGCCAATGTGGATGAATTGAAACATCATAAAATTGTGAAGTATCTTAGCTACTGATAAGGAATTTTAAAAGATTAGCCACATTCAAAGGAAAGATGAATAGGTTTTTTATTTGTTCAACCTTTAATTATCAATAAGTTTAATCAAAATACAAATCAACCTTAATACTAATGTTTGTTTTGCATGTGGAAATAACAATTAAGTTGAAATTTATAAAAATAATTTAAAAAACAACCAAGGGTGGTATGCATGCATGTCACTATGATATATAATTGCAATGTACCAATAAAAGTATAAAAAGAAGTAAAAAATAAACCAGAAAGAGCAATAACCTAAATTAAACCATTTTGACTAGTATATCAATAATAATGGCACCATGTGCCGGGTGTGGTGGCGCACGCTTGTAATCCCAATACTTTGGGAAGCAGAGACCGGAGAATCCGGGTTCGTGGCCAGCCTCAGCTCTCTCTCTCTCCCTGTCTCTTTCTCTCTCTACTTAGTGAGGCCCTCCGCAACTTCATGAGACACGGTTTCAAAATAAAGTATAAAAAAATAGGGCCGGGGGTGTAGCACGGAGGTAGAACGCCCCTGGGTTCAATCCTGGGTACTGCAAAATAATAATAATAATAATAATAATAATAATAATAGCACCAATATGATGCATTGAGACCCTCCCTCTGAAAATATTTACTTCTTAAAGCACTAAATCACAGTTTCAAACATGGCCAGACATATTCTGGCTGTATACATAGAACTGTCAAATACTTCCTTTTGAGGCCACCTCATCTATCACCAGTTCTGGCTGCTAATGTTAGCTGCCATCTTTGATTGGGGAAGAACTGCACACAGAGTTTACTTTCACAGTGTTTGTGCCCTGTTGAAAACAGAAACCGTGAAGGAGATTTGGGATATACCTAAAGCTTGACACCTGCCTGGGGAAATGGAAAGGGATGCTCCTTTCAGATAAACCAACAGCAAGATCCTTGGGGCAACGAAACATTTTTCCCATGAAATCTTCACAGATGATTTTGCCAGTAGAGAAAATGTCCACACCCAACATAAAGTTTTGTATTTTCAACCCAAAGTCATTTTAAACTTGATATTAAGAGACCTTGATGCCAGATTTTGCAACAAAAATGCACTAGACCAGAAGTCCTGACTTCTACATCTTCAGTGTGGATTCAAATTCATAATTTGAAACCTCTCCTTTGCTGGCTTCTCTGATATTTGGAGGTATCAGATATAGAAAGATTACTGGCATGCTTTAAGACACAGTTGTCCTACAATGATGAAGAAGTGTTTATGTGTGTTTGACTGGATACATCCTTCACTTTGTTACCATATGTGCAACATGGTCAGATGGTTAATGAGTTTTCAGAGCTCAAATGCATCTGGTCCAACTTTAAACTTATGGTTTATAATACTTCACTGGAAAGCATGTAATTAATCTTTCAGTGGATAATCTACCATAACTCCTAAACTAATTAAGAATAGATATTTTTTGTAACCAGATTTGAAAATTGAAAATACCTAGGTTAAGAGCGAAAAATCCACCTCCACATTTAAAGAAGAGTGATAAAATCTCAGGTAAAATTGACCCCTCCCTCTTTTTCAGCCATACCTTGTTGATAGAAAAATACCCCATTTGGTGAATGTATGTTTTCAAATAGTCATTCCCTTAAGGAAAAGGACAGATTCTTATTCATCTTTGAATCTTGAGCATCTGGCTTAGAGTAAAAGCACAAAAGGTGTTTATTGATCAAAATGTTATGGGAATTAGTTTAGAGTGACTCATCTTTCAATCCATGAATTTGCATATGTTTGTGGGCCAATATATATACAAATTTATATATGTGTATGTTATACACACAGACACACAAATGTATTTACAAAAGTATTCATATTTTACACATAAAGACCCAGAAATTTTCACAAATATATAAAATCAGACTGTATATTTCAGTTGTATGTTATACATACAACTGTTATACATACAACATCAGTTGTATGTTTCAGTTATAAAATAAGTGACTGCTAATGTCAAAACTCAAGTTCTTACCAGTATGATAGGTGAGGCATTAAATAGTTCCTCATATAGATATAACCAAATTTCTTCCATTATTCTCCCCTTCCCAACCACACTGGTGTTTCTAATTTCTTATAATTATGAATAATAATTTATAATAAATTATAAACTATAACTCATTTTCTAATAAAATTCCCACGAGTTGTGTTAGAGAATCATATTATATATTCCTTTTTTTGGCTCTAAATATAAAACTTCCTTGTAAAGCATAATAATTTACACTATCAATAACAAAGTATTGCAGATTTCTTCATGTCTTTGGCAGCATTGGCCATTAAGGAACTTTTGCTCCAAAATTTCGCTAATGATAAAAACAATGTTTGTTTTTTAATTTACATATTTGATTTTACGTTGAAAATTCTCCATATTCTTACTTATTGGATATATTTTTGTTTTAACTTTATTTATTCACTTATTTATTGTGGTACTAGAGATGGAACCCAGGGGCATTTTACCTCTGGGCTATGTCCCCAACCATTTTTATTTTTATTTTACTTTTTTATACGGCTTTGCTATGTTACCACATGCCGACCTTGAACCTGTGATACTCTCATCTCAGCATCCCAAGTGTTGGAATTACAGGCATGCTCCACCACACCCAGCTTTAACTTTATATTCATTCTATTGAGAACTTTTCTATGTATTAGTGCATCTCATATCAATTTGTGTAGCCTAAGAAATTAGCAATGACATCTGGTCTTTATTATACTGGTTGTGAATTTGCTTTAGTCTTTTGGTTTTTAATGTACACACTTAAATTATCATTAGTGTTCAAATCAGTGTACTTTTTTATTAAAAATTATATTTTGTTTAATTAGCATTTGTCTCTAGAAATTAAAAACTCTTTGAATTACATTTATTTATTTATTTATTTATTTATTTATTTATTGCATTACTGGGAATTGAACCCAGGGGAATTCTACCTCCGAGCTTCACCCACAGCCCTATTTTTATTGTTTATTTTGAAACAGGGTCTCACTAAGTTGCAGAGGGCCTCACTAAATAGCTGAGGCTGGCTGCTAACCTGCGATCCTCCTGTCTCAGCCTTCCAAGTACTGGAATTACAAGTGTGCACCACCACGTCCAGCTGAATTACTTTTATATACTTAATTCTTTAATCTAGCAGGAATGTCTTTCAGTTTTTTGGATGAAATTGCCCCCTCCCTTTTTTCTTGCTACTGAGGATTCAACCAAGGGGTTCTGAGCTATACTTCCAGTCCTTTTTATTTTTTATTTTTGAAACAGGGACTCATTAGTTGCTGTGGTTGGATTCGAACCTGAAGTTCTCCTATCTCAGCATGCTAAGTACTGGGATTACAGGTGTGCACCACCACACCAGTGATGAGATCTAATACAGATCTTGAAATTATTTCAGCTCTGTTCATCAAGATGTTGCCTACCACAATACCTGGCATGATGTCAACATCAAAAAATATCCTCAACAAATATTTCTTAGCCGGGCGTGGTGGCACACGCTTGTAATCCCAGTACTTTGGGAGGCGGAGACCGGAGGATCTGGGTTCACGGCCAGCCTCAGCTCTCTCTCTCTCTCTCTCTCTCTCTCTCCCTGTCTCTCTCTCTCTCTCTCTCTCTCTCTCTCTCTCTCTCCCTGTCTCTCTCTCTTTCTCTCTACCTAGTAAGGCCCTCTGCAACTTCGTGAGACCCAGTTTCAAAATACAGTATAAAAAAAATAGGGCCGGGGGTGTAGCACGGAGGTAGAACACCCCTGGGTTCAATCCCCAGAACCAAAAAAACACACACACACACACACACACAAATATTCCTTTAATTAAATTTGATTTAACATTTGATTTAACACCCAATAAAAATAATGATGAACTCATTTGTTAATTCTTTCATAGATCCTTTCTTTAATTCAACAAATATTCTTTGAAAACTAACTTTCTGTCAGTCACAGTGTTAATTGTTTGAGAAAGACAGAGCTTATCTTGAGGACTTCAGAGTTTAAACAGATCTAAATCAATATAATTATCCTGAGTGATCATTTTTAATAAGTAGCTGAATAATTATAACATTCTTTATGGAATATGTTAAAATAGAAATGTAAAAAATGTAAGTATCCTTTTAGATTTAGATTCAACTGAGGTAAATGATCAAATTAAAGTCTCTCCCATATCTTATTATACATGCTAACATTCTCCTACTTAGGTGCTATTAGACACTACTAAAACTGCTTGTCATTTTATTAAATCATCATACATTTAAAGGCATTATATACATGCAATATTATTTTATATTATTATTATAGTCATTGTTGACATTATTACTTGCCTAGATTGCCGTATGCCATCTTAACTGCATTGAAGCTTGCGGTCCCCATAGTAATAATTTTTAGTTATTTAGCCAATAAAAAAAGACTTAAAGCAAAGAAATGGCAGTAAATTCCCTTATCCGTTTGATTGTAATGTGGCATCAAAAACTTCTGTAACCCTTGAGCTTGTGATGTGATAGAGTTGTTTCCTTGAAAAGTTACTTTTGATTCACCTCTCAATGTCTCTTTTTGAGGATTTGTTTTTTTTGTTTAATTTTGTTGTGTACTAGGGATTGAACCCAGGGGCATTCTACCTCTGAGCTACACCCCCCATTCCTTTTTGTTGTTGTTGTTGTTGTTGTTGTTTTGAAACAGGTTGCTTGAAAGTCTTGCTGTATTGCTGAGACTGTCCTCGAAACTGTGCTCTTCTTGTCTCAACCTCCCAAGTTCTGGGATTACAGGCATGTGCCACCATGTCCTATCTTTCTAACACTAAGTTCTCAACAAATGCTTACAGAATTCAAGTAGTTTTACTGTAATAGTCTATCAGTTGTTAACATTGTCAAGGCTTTTGATCAAAATTAATAAGATAAAACACTATAGGCAGAAAAGTTGAGTTAGCTTCTTTGAAATCCAGTGCAAAGAGAGCAGCAGGGTTTATAGTAAAAAGAAAAAAAAACAATATTTCAGAGTTCTCTGTGGCCAACAGAGACAAAATTATTACCATCCATTTTGTTGATCTTCTATATTCATTACATCAAAGCAGTCCTGGTCTACATACTCAGTCTTCTCTGGATTTCCAGTCTCCTCTTTCATATTCTCTATGATATGAGGATCTTCTTTAAGTAGAAAGGTCACTCAATTGTAGTTTTCCAGATTCATTGAGATATAATTGCCAAATGAAAACTGTCTGTACCTAAGGTGTACAACATGGTGTTTTGATATACTCATACATTGTGAAAGTATTTCAACAATCAACATCATTAACATTTCACTTTACATAGTTACTACTTTGTGTTTGTTTTTGTAGTGAAAGTCAGGATCTCCTCTTAGCTCATCTTAAGTGTATAAGGAAGCGTTGTTTATCATAGGAACCGTGTTGTACATCAGTTCTCCAGAGTGTATTCATTCTGCCTAACAAAAATTTAAGATGTTTTGGCCAGTATCCCTCCATTTCCACCACCTGGGAACTTCCTGAGAACACCTGGGAGCTACCATCCTATGACCTGTTTCTATGTGATTTACTTTTAGGTTCCATAGATAAGAGAGATCATGTGATATATTTCTTTATGTGTCTGGCTAATATCACACAGCACAATACCTTTCAACTTCATCCATGTTGTCACAAATGACAAGATATCTTTCTTCATTAGGGCTGAATAATAATCCATTGCACAGACAGATTTTTTTAGCATGAAATACCAAAGAGATGAAAAATACTGGAAGTCATGAATAGCTCTATAGGATATACAGAAACTAAATTTGCAATTAAAAAGTTGTCAGACCAGAAAATAATAAACAAAATTATTTTCATAAAGGACATGAATTTTTATATAGATAATGACAAGGTGCTATAAAACAGCTATAAGAACTAATAAGGGACCATACCAAAGGCATATGATTCAAGATCAGTATCCAAATATGGATAAAATTCCTATATATTAGCAAAAAATAAAAATTATAAAAAATACTACTAAGATAACATCCAAATCTGAAAATTCATAAAGTTAAATTTAACAAATTGGGTATAATATTTATGCAGCAAAAGCTACAAAACAGTGAAGGAAATTAAATTAAATAAATCCGCTATATTCATGTATTGGAAAAATGCAATACTGTTAAGATGTTCATTTTTCCCAAAGTGATCTATGAATTCAAGCTAATTTCAATTAAATTCCAAGAATTTAGAAAATTTACAAACTTAGGTCACATTATATGAAAATGCAGTAATTGTAGAATAGCCAAAATGGTGTCCAAAAGAAGGAAATAATGGAAGTATTCATACTACCTGATATCACTTATGATTTATCATAAATCCATCTTTTGCAGAGGCATAGCTCTATACATTAATGAGCAGACTAGATAGTCTAGAAATAGACCTGACTATATATCATAAATTGATTTGTAACAAAAAGACCAAATAAATTCAATTTAGAAAGAATGTATATGCATGGTCCTCGAACAAATGAAATCTATAGGAGGGATATGAACTCTAAAACTTCAATCCACACACAAAAAAAACTCAAAGTGGATCACTTCCAGAAGAAATAAAAATATATGTCTGCAACAAGACTAGTTTGTGGATTTTTATTAGCAACATTATTTATATCAGCCTTAAGATAGGATAATACAGTATTCATCAACCAGCAAATGAATAAACAAAATATGGCATATCCTTACAACAGAATAATAGTTTTAGGAGATTGAATGAGCTACTGAGAATGTTATAACAAGGATGAACTTCAATATTATTCTATAAAAGAAACCTGACATAAAAGCCCACATACAGAATAGTTTGGCTCATAAAAATTCTAGAATAGGCAAACCAATACAGACATAAAGCATTGTATTGGACAGGGTTCTCTAGATTAACAGAATACACGGAATGAGTATATTTGAAAAGAGGGATTTATCAGATGGGCTTACAGTTTGAAGCAATGTAGTCCCAGGTTCTGACTGCACGTGGAGAGTCAGAGGAACCAGTAGCTGATCAAAGGGTCTAAGAGCTGGAGTCTTAGGATCAGAGCAACCACTAATTCAGTCCCAGTCCAAGACATGAAGTTCAGGAAGCTCTTCGGAGAAACGATGGTGAAGTTTCAGTTCCAAGAGCTGGAGGGTGAGAAGATCAGATCAAGAAGCTCTTCAGAGAAAGGCGAAGCCGGTGGCTGACGATCTCAGGCGAGAGCAGATGCGTTTTCCTCGGAACGAGTCGCACACACTCTATGCGGCTTCTCCCTCTTTATCTAAGTCCGCACCTATCAGAATCCTGCTGCCTACATTCAGGGCAGGGCTTTCTCTTTAATCTGCTGTTACACACCCAAAATCACATAATCTTGGGTGTGTCATGATCAGGTCAAGTTGACAACCTAGATTAACTATCACAAGCATGGACTTGGGGATAAATAGATTACATTCTCACTGTGGTGGAAATGTTATAAAGTATAATTGTGATAATGATTTCATACCCATCACATTTTATGAACATACATTTAAATATATATCTACAATAATAGAATTTATGGTATTTTAAACACACCTCCATAAAGGTGTTTTAAAAGTAAAAATGACCATTTCATTCAGTAATTGTGCTCCTTGGTATTTACTCAAATGAGTTGATAATTTATTTCTACAGGAAAACCTATAAACACATGTTTGGACTAGCTTTATTCATTATTGCCAAATCTTGAAAGAAATCAAGATGTCCTTTAGAAGTGAATTGATGTACTTAAACTATGATACATCCAGACAATGGAATATTATTCAGCACTAAAAATAAATGATCTAGAATAGCCATGAAAACACTTACAGGAACTTTAAATACATATAACCAAGTGAAAGAAACCAATATAAATGGCTAAATACTGTATGATACCAATTTTACACCATTCTGGAAAAGACAAAACTATGGATATAAAGGATCAGTAATTATCTGGAGCAAGAAGAGGCAGGAGAGATGAGTAAGAGGAACACAGAACTTTTTAGGGTAGTAAAACTACTCTGTATGACACAGTAATGGTAGATATACATCATTATACACTTGTGAAATTTGGTGATACCAAGATGAAATCATTCCTGTCAGAGCCTGACAAAATTGGAGCCTGGAAGTAATGAAGGATGAGGACTCATTCATGCCTACATGAGATAAATACTGTTTCAAAGTTCCCTAAAGTCCCATAACAGATTCCTCAAACTTTGCAAACCTGCCACTACTTCGTAATATATAAACATTTTTCTAACAAGTTTTTCTTATTTTTATTTATTTTTTCTTTTTTCCCTTTAATATTTTATTGGCGGATTATAGTTTCACATCATAATGCAGTTCATAGTGATAGTGATATGCATGCACACAGTACTTGGTGGGCTTTCCCCTGGATCCCTCCCTATTCCTCCCCATCCTCATAGAGGGTAATGAAATTAACATTGGTATTTTCACATATGTTCATAATGTGAATGGAAGTGATTCTTTTATTGATCCTCCCTCTCTCCCCCTTCCCATAGACCACCTCCCTGGCTCCACTGGAGTTTCTCCTCAATTATTTGAAGTCCTTCTGGTATCGCAATGACTCCCTAGCTTCCATGTATGAGAGAAAACATATGACTCTTCACTTTCTGTGACTGGCTAATCTCACTTAACACAATGTTTCCAGGTTCATCTATTTTCCTGCAAATAACATTTTTTTTGTTCTTTATTGCTGAGTAGAATTCAATTGTGTATATATCCCATAATTTTGTAATCCATTCATCTGTTAATGGGCACCTAGGTTGGCCCCATAATTTGGCTATTGTGAATTGTACTGCTATCAACATGGATATATATATATATATATATATATATATATATATATATATATATACTGATTTTGGAAAGATACCCACGAGTGGTATAGCTGGATCATATGGTGGATCCATTCCCAATTTTCTGAGGAATCTCCACATTGATCTCCATGGCAGCTCCACTGATTTGCAATCCCACCAAGACTGTATAAAGTTTTCTATTTCCCCACATCTTGGCCAGGATTTATTGTTGTTTGACATCTTGATGATTGCCATTCTGATTGGGGTTAGATGGAGTCTGAATGTAGTTTTGATTTGCAGTTCCCAGATAGCTAATGATGTTGAACATTTTTTATGTATTTATTGGCCATTTTTATCTTTTCTTTTATGAAGTATCTTTTCAGTTCAATTGTCCATTTCTTGATTGGGTTATTTGTCTTTTTTAGTGTTAAGTCTTTTCAGTTATTTGTATATTCTGGATATTAGTCCTCTATCAGAGAAAAAGCTGGCAAAGATCTTCTCCCATTCTGTAGGCTCTCTCTTTAGACTCTTGATAGTTTCCGTTGAGTAGAATTTTTTTAGTTTAATGCCATCCCATTTATCAAATCTTCTTTTAATTTCCTGAGATTTGGAGGTTTTATAGAGGAAGTTTCCACCTGTACCTATATGTTGGAGTGTTTGGCCTATGCTCTCCTCTAGTAACCTCAAAGTCTCTGGTCTAATTTCCAGATCTTTCATTCATCTCAAGTTGACTCTTGTACAGGATGTGAAGGTAGGGAACTAATTCCATTTTTCTACAAGTGGATAACAAGTTTTCCCAACACTCTTATTGAAAAGTCTTTCTTTTCTCCAGTGAACATGTTTGGCAACTGTCAAAAATCAATTGGCTATAAGTGTGTGGATTTGTTTCTGAATCATCCATTCTGTTCCATTGATCTATGTGTCTGTTTTTGTGCCAATACCATGCTGGTATTATTACTACAAATCTGTAGTATAATTTTTTAAAAATTTTATTTATTTATTTATTTTACATTTTTTCTTGTTTTTATTGGTGCATTATAGTCTCACATCACAATGAGTATCAGTTTGGTGTTAACATACATGCACACAGCTCTTGGTGTCTCTCCCCCCACCTCCCTCCCCACATGTAGTACTGAGAATGATGTTGGTATAATCTCATATGTACACATTGTTTATGATAGTAATTCCATAGATTCACTTCTTTCTTGCTCTTCCCCTTCCCTTGTACCACTTCCCTTGCACCACTGAGGGTTCTCTCTTGTCATTGGAGTCCCTTTTGTGTCCCCACTACTCCCTAGGTTGCACATATTAATGAAAACATATGACATTTCTCTTTTTGTGTAGTATAATTTTAAGTCAGGAATTGTGATTCCTCCTGCATCGTTCTTATTGCTGAGAATTGCTTCAGCTATACTGGGTTTCTCCAGTATACAGAAGTTTCTCCATATGAAATTTAGGATTGATTTTTTTAGGTCTGTGAAGAAAGACATTTTGGTATTTTGGTGGGGATTGCATTAACTCTGTAGGTTTAGGTAGAATGGTCATTTTGATAATATTTATTCTGCCTACCCAAAAGCAAGGGAGATCTTTCCAACTTCTAAGATCTTCAATTTCTTTCCTTAGTATTTCGTAATTTTCATCGTAGAGGTCTTTTACCTCCATGGTTAGATTTATTCCTAGGTATTTTATTGTTGTTGAGATTATTGTGAATAGAATTGTTTTCTGGATTTCTTTTTCAGTGAATTCATGGTTGGCATATAGAAAAGCCACCTATTTTTTTATTAGATTGATTTTTATATTCTGTGACTTTGCTGTGAATTTATCAGTCAGCTCTAGAAGTCTTTTGGTTGAGTTTTTTGGTTCTTCTAAATATAGGATCATGTCATCTGCAAATAAAGATAATTTCAGTTCTTCTTTTCCTATTTGAATTGCTTTGATACCCTTCTCTTGCCTCATCACTCTGGCAAGAGTCGAGAGAACTACATTGAACAGAAATGGTGATAGTGAGCATCATTGTCTTGTTCCTGATTTTAAAGGGAATTCCCACAGTTTTTCTCAATTCAACATTTTGTTAGCTTTGGGTTTATTGTATACTGCTTTAATGATGTTGAGGAAGTTCTTTCTATTCTGATATTCTGCAGTTTTTTTTTAAACATGAATGAGTGTTAGATTTTGTCAAATGCTTTTTTAGCATTTTTGAGATGATTGTGTGATTTTTGTTCTTGGGTCTGTCTATTTATTTATTTATTTATTTATTTATTTATTTATTTAGTGGTACTGGGGATTGAACCCGGGGCATTCTATCTCCAAGCTACACCCCCAGCCCTATTTTTTATTCTTTATGTTTTTGAAATAGGGTCTCACTAAGTTGCAGATGGCCTCACTAAGTAGCTGAGACTGGCCGTGAATCCAGATTCTCCAGTTTCAGCCTCCAAAGTACGGGATTACAAGCATTAGCCACCATTCCTGGCTCCCTTGGGTCGATTTATGTGGTGAATGACATATTGATTTGCATATGTTGAACCAGCCTTGCATCCCTGGAATGAAACCAACTTGGTCATCATGTACAATTTTCTTTGTATGGTTTTGAATGCATATCACTAGTATTTTGTTTAGAAATTTTGCTTCTAAGTTCATCAATGATATTGGTCTGTAATTTTCTTTTCTTGAAAGATCTTTATTTGGTTTTGGTATTAAGGTAATACTGGCTTCATAGAAGTAGTATGGAAGGATTCCATCTCTTACTGTTTCACTGAATAATTTGTGAAGTATTGGGTTTAGTTCTTCTGCAGAGATTTTTCAGAATTCAGCTGGGAATCCATCTGTACCTGGGCTTTTCTTTGATGGAAGGCTTTTTATTGCTGTTTCTATTTCTTTGCTTGCTATTGGTCAGTTTCGCTTTTCAATATCTTCTTGCTTCAATTTAGATATCTTGTATGTGTTTAGAAATCTGTTGATTTTTTCTGTATATTTTTCAGTTTATTGGAGTATACATTTTCAAAAGAGATTCTGTTGATCCTCTGGATTTCCCAACTGTCTGTAGTGATGTCTCCTTTTTCATTTCTTTTTTTTTTTTTTTTTTTTTTTTTTTTTTTTTTTTTTTTTTTTTTTTTTTTTTTTTTTTTTTTTTTTTTTTTTTTTTTTTTTTTTTTTTTTTTTTTTTTTTTTTTTTTTTTTTTTTTTTTTTTTT
>PVJS01015022.1:0-16674 GCA_004027185.1 Glis glis | reverse complement strand
CGCATGTGCATGCGTGAGCTGAGGCTGGCCGCGAACCCGGATCCTCCAGTCTCCGCCTCCCAAAGTACTGGGATTACAAGCGTGCGCCACCATGCCCGGCCTTCCTTTTTCATTTCTGATTTTAATAATTTGAGTTGATTCTCTCTTTCTTTTGGTTCAGTTGGCTAAGGGTTTATCAATCTTGATAATCTTTTCAAAGAACTAGTTTTTTGTTTTGTTGATCTGTTGCATTATTTCTCTATTTCATTTCTCTATTTTCTATTTTCTATTTCATTTCTGCACTGAATTTAATTATCTTCTGCTTTCTATTGGCTTTGGGATTAGTCTGTTCCTGTTTGTTGAGGTCCTTGAGGTATGTCACTAGGTTGTTCATGTGGTGACTTTCTGTTTTTTTTTTATGTGGACACTCAGTGCTATAAATTTTTCTCTTAAAACTTCCTTCAAAGTGTCCCATAGATTTTGATATGTTGTGTTTCTATTTTTGTTTAATTCTAGCAATCCTTTTATTTCTCCTGTTATTTCTTCTATTATCCAGTACTCATTCAAAAATCTGTCATTCAGTCTCCATATATTTATGTAATTTCTTTTGGTCTTCCTGTTGTTAATTTCCACTTTCATTTCATGATGATCTAAAAAGATCCAGGGAATTATATATTTTTTTAATTTTCTGGTACTTGCTTTGTGGCCCAGAATGTGGTCTGTTTTGGAGAAGGTTCCATGATCAGCTGAGAATAATATGCATTCAGCTGTCATTGGTTGAAATATTCTGCATATGTCTATTAGGTCCATTTTATAATATTCTTTAGGTCTGAATAGTCTTTACTCATCTTTTGCCTGGAAGATCGATCTAATGGTGTGAGCAGTGTATTGAGATCTCCCAATGTAATGAGGGAAGTTGCAGAAACATACCAGACTCTAAAAAATCCAATTTTGAGGTCTTTATTTTATGGCCAGTTGGGCTACACCCCTGGTGAGTGCAGCCCCGAGGCTCTATTGATGGCCGCTTATATAGGAAAAAGTACAGTTTTACAGGATCAAAAGTTTAAGTTTACATAATTTTAGAATGATGGAAAACAACTCACTTGAGACCAAACAACATATGTTTACCTTACATTTTACATCACTTGGATTTTCTACATCTGCATAAGCAAAGCGGCAGGGATACAGAAGCCAAGGTTAAGCATTATGCAGCATTAGCAAAGTTCACGGCGACCCTGCCTTAAGCCAAACATTTTTAGTGGAGCTTATGGCCTTGTAGTGCTCAGGGTGGCAATATGGAGTAACTAGTGTTAAATTTTAAGCATACCTCATTTCACCAATATTATTGTATTTGCATCTATTTGAGAACTAATGCCCTGAAGAGTTTGTTTTATAAAAGTGGGTTCAGCCACATTTGGGGCACAAATGTTTACTATCATTACATCTTCTTGTTGGAATGTTCCTTTTATTAGTAAGAAGTGACCTGTTTTGTTTCTTTTGATAAGTTTTAGCTTAAAGTCTGCTTTGTTGGACACGAGTGTTGTTACCCATGCTTGTTTTCAATCTCCATTTGCATAGTCTATCTTTTTCTATCCTTTGACCTTTAACCTGTGGATATCTTTGCCTGTAAGGTGAGTTTCTTGCAAACAGCATATGGTTGGATTATGTTATTTAAACTACATTGCTGGTCTATGCCTTTTAATTGGGGAGCTTAGACTTTTGACATTCACTGTTATTAATGAGAAATGATTATTGTTTCCTGTCATTTTGAATTCTATTTTCTGTTTGATATAGTATTATTTCTCCTTCACTTAGTTGCTCATCTGGTTGAGTTTGCCTCTTCTCTGGTTCTGGTATATACTTCTTTTTTCTCCTTTGTGTTTTATTTCTTTAAGTATTTTCTCTTGTCCTGGCTTGGTAGTCATGAATTATTTTAGTTTCTGGTTGTCTTGGAATGTCTTTATTTCAATTTTGAATTGTATCTTTGCTGGATATAGCATTCTTGTTTGGAAGTTGTTTTCTTCTAGGGTCTGGAGTACATCATACCAGCTCCTCCTGGCTTTCCTGATTTGGGTTGAGAAGTCTGGAGTGATTCTTATTGTTTTGCCCCTGAATGTAAATGTTTTTTTTTTTTCTCTATGCATTTAAGTTTCTTTCCTTGGCCTCTATGTTAGTCATTTTGATTATTATGTAGTGTGCAGAAGTTCTTCTTTGATCTTGTCTTGTTGGTGTTGAATGTCTCCTGTACGTGGAAGTCCAAGTCTTTTTCTATATTTGGAAAATTTTCTGGTATTATTTCTCTGAAGCAGTTTCTCATATCCTTGGTTGTGTTTTAGGGTTTCTTCAATGCCTAATATCTGTAAATTAGATCATTTCATATTATCCATATTTCTTGGTTGTTCTGGTCATGTATTGTCCTCCATATTGTTGGCTGTGTGGTCAGTTTTGAATAAGCTATCTTTCAAGAATGAGACTCAATTTTCCATGTGGACTATCCTGCCACAGGTGGTTTCTATTGAGGTCTTTAATTCATTTATTGATTCCTTCATTTCACTCAAAGCCTCTTTTAGGTTCTTACTTAGGGCCTCAATTTCTCTATTCATACATTCTTTCCTTTCTTGTACACTTTCTCTGAATTTATTTCTGAGGCCTTTGATTATATTGAAAAATCCGAATTATAAATTCTCCTTCTGGCATTTTCTTTAGCTCAGTATTGGTGACCTCTGTGTTGTTTAATTGTTGGAGTTTATTGTTTCCTAATTGCTTTTCATTCTCATGTTTTCAGCATTCTCAGGTTTGTATTTCTTTTGTCTTTGCATCCTATTCCTCTTTGTGTGAGAGTCCTGTGTCTATTTGTTACCCCTTTATAATAAAGCCTGTGCTGGATGTATATATTTGCCTCTATGAATCTGTCTCATATAATTAGACTTTTGATTTTTTACTCTAGAGACTCTTTAACAAGTTATAGTTCTTAGTCATTGCAGGCAAACAGGAGTTTCTGATTGGCTGTAGGCCACTGTGTTCTTCAGGTCCAAACTCAGTAAGGTCAGAGACTATGATGTTCCCTTCAGAGCCTGTGGCATTCTGGTTGGGATTTAATTCCCCACAGACACCACCACTGCTCTGCTGGTTGTGAGCTAATAAAACCCCGCACAGTGCTGACCTCTGGCATCTATGGTCACTGGGCCTAAACTCAGGAGAACAAGAGATTACTATGTTCCAATCTTGTGGCCTGGCTGGCTGAACTTTGATGGCCCAAGGACACCACCACTGATCTGCTTGTTGTGATTACATGGAGCAATATTAGTCACTGGCTTGTGCGCACACCAGGCCCAATCTCTGATCTGTGAGTGGTTTGGATGGTTGGTCTGTAGATTCACAGTGGTCTTAAGGAAGCAGGATGTAGCCACTGGAGTCCCTACAGGAAGGGCCTGTTATTTCTCAGTCTGAGTTCAGCTGAAGCCACAGGATTTCACTGGGAGTTTTGTCTGGGTAGCATGGGGAGTCTAGTCTTGAGGTATTCAAACATGGAGAGGAGAATGTGATTGCTTTTGATGATAGTTTTCTGTAGTCACTGGCTAGACAAGATTCTGCTTCTTCTTTTCTAGAGTTGGTCTCTGAGAAGTGCTGGTCCTGGCAGCCCTCAGTTCTGGCATGGACTCACCAAGATGACACTACTAAGGAGGTATAAAAGAAGTAGGCAGATAAGAGCCAGAGGGCAATGGTGGAAAAACATCATTTCCTGAGAGGCAACATATGCTAACTAACTTCCAAAACTCCTGATCACCTAAATACCAAGTGATAATGAGAACAAAAGCCTCCTGAGAGTGACCAAAAGTTTACAAAATTCTAGTTGTTCCTGCTGATAAACAATCCCAGGAGAGTCCAGGAAGCAGTGTCCGGAATTCCAACTGAAAAGGGAAACAGAAAAAGAACGCTATCTAAATCCCAAGGAAACTGCCTCCAGGAACCCCAACTAAAAGATAGGAAACTCAAAGAAGTATATAAACTCCTAGACAAGGGGTAACCTCTAAATGGTTACCCATTCTGGGAACCCCTCCCTTTGGGGAGCTTTTCTCTCTCACACAGGTTATGTTGGCTTTGAGGTTATGATGTGTAATTGATGGCACTCAGACCAGGCAAATCCTGCGTAGTGACCAGAAGACACCTGCTTGGCATCAAAACTGACCAAGGTCTCTAGGGGTAGCCTGCATCTCTCTTTGGTAGATCACATGGACTTTCAGAGAAAGCAGTTTGCAATTGATGGTGCGTGGCTTGGGCTACTCCCAAGTAGTGACAAGAAGTCAGCTGCTAGACTCCAGGGTCCCCATTGCCTACAAGGGTGTTCTGCCTCATTTTCCCTTCCCCATTCTCTTTACAATAAACTCCTTGCTCACCTTTCTGTTGTCTGCAAGTGTCATTCTTCACACTTTGTAGACAAGAACCCTGGTAAGGAAAATGTCCGTTGCACCGCCTCCACTCTCTGCTCACCAGATGAGAGGCCTGGAGCTCTTTTCAGCTGTCTACTCTCTGTGCTGCATCCAGTTCCACCATGTTTTGACTGTCTTTCTTCTGTTGAATTCTGACTGATTTTCTTCTCTTGCCAAGAAGCAGTCTTCCTGGTAGGTGAGTTCTGAGTCTTGGAGCAACCCAAACTTGCTGTCTTCCTCTATTCCACCATCTCTGATCTCTTTTATATTATTACTCATATTTGAATTGGGAGGGAGTGAGTAGAGTCTTCAGCAGGAGAGAATAAATTATAATATGGTAATAATTAATGCCAAAATTATACAACAAATTTCTTAATGTTATGATACATAATAATTTAAGCTCAGCTGGAACTCAGTTTTTCCTTGTTATCCTCATTCTAGCATTAAGGTATGTGGAACATAGGACAATTAAATTATCTCTCATGATTTAGGCTCATAGCTTATTAACCAACATAGGTCACATGGCTCCAAAGTACCATAGGGAGTTAAGTGCAGTTCTTTCCTGTGATTAGTGTTTTAGTCAGCATTCTCACTGCTGTAATCCATAACACCTGATGACCACAACATAAAGGAAAGATTTATTTGCTTACAGTTTTGGAAATTTCAGGGGTTCAGACCATAATTGGCCAGATGAAGTTTGTGGAGCTCAGGTCAGGGTGGCAGGAGGCAGAGAGAGCATGAGCAGAAGGACTCTGCTCTCACATCATGGAGGCCAGAAACATGATAGATAGATGATAGATAGATAGATAGATAGAGAGATAAATGATAGATAGATATACGATAGATACTATATACAATATGGGATACACAATAATTTTTAAAAACTCATAAACAATTTGTTTTAAAAAAGCAGCATTGCCGGGCGTGGTGGTGCACACTTGTAATCCCAGTACTTTGGGAGGTGGAGACTGGAGGATTCGGGTTCACGGCCAGCCTCAGCTCGCTCTCTCTCTCTCTCTCTCTCTCTCTACTTAGTGAGGCCCTCCGCAACTTCGTGAGACCCAGTTTCAAAATAAAGTATAAAAAATAGGGCCGGGGTGTACTGCGGAGGTAAAACGCCCCTGGGTTCAATCCCCAGTACCGGAAAAAAAAAAGCAGCATATAGCTCAAATAAAAACTCATGAACTAGCTGGGCGTGGTGGCGCACGCTTGTAATCCCAGTACTTTGGGAGGCGGAGACCGGAGGATCCAGGTTCACAGCCAGCCTCAGCTGTCGCTCTGTCTCTCTCTCTCTCTCCTTAGTGAGGCCTTCCGCAACCTCGTGAGACCTGGTTTCAAAATAAAGCATAAAAAATAGGGCGGGGGTGTAGCGCGGAGGTAGAACGCCTCTGCGTTCAATCCCTAGTACCTCAAAATAAATAAATAAATAAAAAACTCATGAACAACTTGTCCAGACATGCCAGCATATAGCTTCAGAAACTTGTCTGAACATGTCAGCATAGGGTTCAGACCAACACTTCTGTGCTACAGTTGATATTGAACACTTGTATCATAAAATGCCTTCTCACCTCTTATGGACTTATGTCATCAATACATTTGAACTAGTGACAGGAGTCTTACAGGTTTGATAAGCCTGGATGAGCTTGCCAAACACACTGGGAAACACCCAGAAAGTCCTATAAAGATGCCAGTCTTTCTACAAGCAGTGTGCTGAGCTTGCTTACACTATGACAGTCTGCCCATGTGTATGACTCCAATCTAGCGAATTGCTCCAGTCCTGCCTTTCTTGGTAATTGAGCATCAGTGCAAGACTTCTGACCAGCTCAGAGCCCAGGCCAACTTCTGAATCTCCTCTTCCATTCCTGGACTTGGTTCATTATTCCCTACTCCCTGTTTTCTGTATTGTAATATTCTGCTGATTATTTGAATTGCTCTTAAGTTTTAGGACTTATATAGTGTTTAATATACTTGTTTGACATAATTTGTTAGGTTTGCTAGTGTGAAGTGTATTGTTTGATGCTCATTCATTACTAATTGGCTTTGGCAAAGCAGCCATAGAGCATCTGAACTTACCTTAACTTTACTTAGACAATTTCCTGAAAAGTTCCTGCGTGCTATAAGCTTTGAGTGTTGAATAAATCTTGTGGCATTGTGGAAAAACACAAATTGTGCATAACGTGACTCATCAGTCTTAGCACCTTGTGGCCCTATTGCTCACCACAGATAGATAGATAAAGCAGGGGAAGAAGAGCCATATATAATCCCCAAAGCCACAACCCCAGGGACTCCTCCTCAGCAACCAAGCCCCACCTCCAACATGGCTACCTTATTTCCATGAGGTCTAGGGGGACATTCTAAATTCAAACCACAACATTTAGTAATATTTCAGGAGCAGCATTATTAGTATAAGGAGAAAATGAAAGTTTAAGAAAATGAAAATTTTATTCTTTTTTAAGGAAAACTCCAATGATCAATCCCCTAATTCTTTAATTGAACTATATTTCAGACTGTTCAAAGACTAAAATCACTGGAAGAATTTGCTGCTTTTTTTTCCCCAACTTACCTCTCTCCCTTATTCCCTGGGTTTTGCAAAGACTTAGTTCCTTTCTCCTGTTTTACCAATTCAGGTCTTTATGTTTCTTGTCTCTATGATTGAATTTTGCCACTCCTTCTTCAATCATTTACATTCTAATTCATTCCAAGTACTATTAACACAGGAATTTTCTCAAAAGAGCAGTATTGTTCTCTAAGGTAAATATTACTCATTTTCTAACACAAAGTTAATCTTGGGCTTTTCTCTAAGCACACTGACAAGAAATCTTCTTTCAATAGAATGTAGCTACATAAATATAAAGCATATTAAAATGAATCTTAAAAACCTTAAATATATAGAAATTTAGACTTTAGAGAGCATCATACACATACAAAAAGAATATCCTTTAATGACTACAGTCAGACCAAACTCCATCCTCTGAGAATTCTGATTTCCTTATTTAGTTATAGTATCTTGAAATTGGTTTTAATGCCTATTTCATATCTCCTTAGCTGGGCGTGGTGGCGCACACTTGTAATCCCAGTACTTTGAGAGGCGGAGACCGGAGGATCCGGGTTCGCGGCCAGCCTCAGCTCTCTCTCTCTCTTTCTCCCTGTCTCTCTCTTTCTCTCTCTCTCTCTCCTTAGTGAGGCCCTCCGCAACTTCGTGAGACCCGGTTTCAAAATAAAGTATAAAAAATAGGGCCGGGGGCGTAGCACGGAGGTAGAACGCCCCTGGGTTCAATACCTGGTACTGCAAAAAAAATAAATAAATAAATAAATAAAATAAAATAAAATATCTCCTTAAGGTCAAATAAAATATATTTTTATATCAATGCCATAGCAGTATCTAAGGCAGATACAATAATTAATCAATCAATGTGTAAGGGGAAATACAACACTGAGGTATTATAATTGTTCATCATTGTACTAGAATAGACAGATAATTTGTTCTTCATAAGTAATATGATTTGATGTTTTATTATTTCCTCTTCTCATTTACAGGAATTCTTAGAAATTATTGATGAAATTTGCTTAAATTTGCTACTCATTCTTCTCTATCCCTCTAGATTTATTTTTGTCCAGTGTTGAGGATTAAACCTAGGGCCTCATTCATGGTGGGCAAGTGCTCTACCACTGAGCTATACTTCCAGTCTCCCTGTGAATTTTTTAATGAAATATTGATACTGAATACTATACTGCAAGGTTTGGAAAATTTATACAAAATCCTCAAATTTTTCTAAAAATTCCTAATATACAGCTATAGAGTATCATAGTTCAAGCCCAAGTTTATTAGCAATAAAATTAATTTCATTTCCTATAAGAAGAGTTATCATTCTGTTATTATTTAATTGTTTCATTGTAATTATACATCATAATGAGGTTCAGAGTGATAGAAAAATACATGCACACAGCATCTGTGTGTTTCCCTCTGTGTCCCAACCTGCTCTCTCCCCCTCCCCATACATAATATTAACATTGGTATTGATGGCTCCATATATGAACACAGTTATTTTAACTATTTCCTTCATCAAACTCCTCTTTCATTTCTCTACCTCCCTCCACAAATTCCATCCACTATTCTACTAGAATCTCTTCTTATTTATCTGAAATCCTCTTTGTTTCCCAGTTTCTCTCTACCTTCCACATATGAGTGGAAACATATGGCCCTTCACTTTCTGGGACTGGATATTCTAACGTTCCATCCACTTTTCTGCAAAAAACATAATTTTGTTCTTCATGGCTGAATAAAATTCCATTGTGTGTATATGACACAGTTTCATAATTCATTCATCTGTTGATGGAAACCCATTCTGCTTTTTATACAATTTGGGCAGTATTTTCACAGTGATTAATTAACATTATTTGATCTAGTATAGAGCCATCTAAAACATTCTTTTAACAATTCAAACTAAAACAATTATTTATAAATAACCTTTTGATTCTTTATGGTTAAAATGATATCATTAAGATATTCTATGAAAATTCATTTTCCTTATCCCTGCTTATGTTAAGGATCATTAATACAAATTCCAGATATTTCTTGTGGACTGAAAAAGACATGGGAATCTTGGCCAGTGTCTTGAAAGAAGATGGATTCACTCAGTATCCAATTTGTTGCCCTCACTGAAGGAATCAAATGCCACAGGGTTTTCTTTGGGCACTGAGTTTTCTGCCTTGGGAGAGGAGTGATGAAGGTGAAATTATATTATTCCTCTTTATTCCTTTAATGTATCTATTCTTAGATGTTTTGCTCTATTGTTTTAGAACTTCTCTATTGCATTCAAAGACTCCCTCAAAAGTATTATCTTCCTTTGGGGTTGACAAAATCAGTATGTTTTTGAAAGATGAAAATATAAAACTCCCATTCTACCCTCTTGCTGATATCACTCTATAATGATGCTATTCTGTGTACCCCTCCATTCCTCATGGACAGCCCCTGTTGGTCTTCTCTAGGTGGCAAGTACAAAGCCTTTGAGGATAGCTTATGAGCATAGCTTTCAGCTAGCTTGACTCTAGGAAACTGGGAGAAGACAGATAAATTTGAGTGTTTTGAGACACTGCCTGAGGGAAAACAAACTAGAGATTCTCTGCACCTTTCCTGGCTTTGAAAACAAATATTGATAAAAGTTCATCATTACCAGACCCACCTTACGATAAATGCTATAGGGTGTTCTTTAAAATGAAAGCATGCTAATTGATAAAATGAAAACATATGAAATTATTAAATTTTCTGGAAAGATAAGCATATAGTAAAATCCAGAGTATTCTAATAGTATTATTTTGGTGTGTAAATTGTTTTTATTCCAGTGTGAAGTTTAAAATACAAAAGTTAAAACTAACCAAAACTACAATAAATTGTTGATAGATACAAAATATAAAAAGAAACAAATCATGACATGAAAAACAGAAAATGTTGAGAGAGTAATAAAAATGTGGCTTTTGTATGAAAACAAATTTAAGTTGCTATGAGTTTAAATTATAGTTATAACTACAAGACACTTTTTGGAACCCCTAAAAAGCACAAGGAAAATATCAATAGTAGATACACAAAAGAGAGAGAAAATGGAACTAAAGCTCAACATTACAAATAATAATCACAAAGGAAGATGGCCAGAAGAAAGGAAAGGAATTGTAGTATATTCATAAAACAGCAAAACACAATAGTTAGTTCTTCATTTATCTAGTTACTATAAATGTAAATAGATTAAATTCTCCAATCAAGGATATCTCTAACTACTTCAATTTAACATAGTACTTGAAGTACAAGAAGTTGTGGAGGGCCTCACTAAGTAGTTGAGGCTGGCAGCAAACCCAGATCCTCCAGTCTCCGCCTCCTAGGTACTGGGATTATAAGCGTGCACCACCACGCCCAGCTTCTTTATTTTTAAACAAAATCTCACTAAGTTGGCAGAGGGCCTCAGGAAGTACTGAGATTGGCCATGAGCCTGGGATCCTCCTGTCTCAGCCTCCCAAGTACTGGGATTACAAGCATGTGCAGTATTTTCATAAAGAGAAAAAACAATCTGAAAATTCATATGGATCAAGAATGATCCTAAATAGCTAAAGCAATCTTGAGCAAAAGCAAGAGAAGAGACATCACTCTTCCTGATTTTAAATTAAAACATAAAGCTATATAAATCAAAACATGATGGTGCTGGCATAAAAAGAGATAACAGACAAATGGCATAAAATAGATATTCTAGAAATAAAATTATATATACATAATTTTAATATTAACTATATTATATTTATTAAAATATATATTTAGTTAATTTTTGACAAAGATGCCAAGAATGCACAATGGGAAAAAAGTCTTTTCAGTAAATAGTGTTGGAAAATCTGAATATCTACTTGCAAAAGAATACAATTGGTTCTTTATCTTATACCACACATACAAATCAACTCAAAATGGACTAGAGTTAAATACAAAAAACATGTAAAACTCCTAGGAGCAACACAGAGGAAAGCTCTTCGACATCTCTTTGGCAATGACTTTTTTTGGATATGACAACAAAATCATGGGCAACAGAAGCAAAAGTATATGTTTTTCTCAGCAACGGAAACAACAATATAAAAAGACGGTCTACAACCTATGCAATGGGATAAAATATTTGAAAAACATACATCCAAAGAGGAGTTAGTGTCCAAAATAGGTAAAGAGATGATGCAAATCAATAACCTAAAAACAAGTAACTCAATTAAAATATTGGCAAAGAAACTGAATAGGAAGTTTGTTGTTCCTCTTTAGGAAGGTATATAAATGGTCATAAGGCATAATAAATGACTTACAACATTACTAGTCACCAAGAAAATATGGATCAAAACAGTAAGAAATTACTTCATACCTGTGAAAATGCCTATTATCAAAAAGTTAAAAAATAACAAGTGTTAGCAAGGATAAGCAGAAAAGGTAACTCTTCTACAATGTAAATAGGAACAGTCTATGGAAAACAATATGGAAATTCCTCAAAAATTTTAAAAAATTGAACTACCATATTTTGTTAGTCAGCTATTTCTCACTGTGACCAGAATACATTAGAAGAGCAATTTAAAGGAAGATTTATTTTGGCCCATGATTTCAGAAGATTCAGTCCAATATCAGCTGGCTCTGAGGCAGAAACTTGACAGAAGGGCTTAGTGGAGGAAGCTGCTCAGCTCATGGCAGAGAGGAAGCACAAAGAGAGAAAGGAAGGGACTGGGAGGAGATAAACACTTGGAGGGCATGCCCCAGTGACCTGCTCCCTCCAACCAGGCCCCACCTTCCAGAAGTCCAGTAAGTCAATCCATTGATGATCACTTGGACCATGGCCCCCACCTCTGAACATATGAGGCTTTGAGAGACATTCCAGATTCAAACTGTAACACATATGAGATACCACTTCCACTGCTGGGTGTATTTCCAAGTGAGATGCAGCTACTTTCTCAAAGAGACAACAGCATTCCCATGTTCATTGCCACACATTCACAAGCGCCAAGCTGTGGAAACAGTAAGTGTTCATCAGTGGAGGAAATGGATAAAGAAAATGTGGTACATGCATGCACTGAAATATTATTCAGCCTTAAATATTTTGAGCCAGGCACAGTGGCTCACGCCTATAATCCCTGTACTTAGGAGGCTGAGACTAGAGGATTCCAGGTTTGAGGCCAGTTTCAGCAACTTAGAGAGACTCTGTTTCAAAATAAAAAATAAAATAGGGCCGGGATATAGCTCAGAAGTAGAATGCCCTGGGTTTAATACCCAGTAGCATATAATAAATAAATAAATAAAAATAAAATGAAATAAAATAAAATTCTGCCTAATACAGTGGTGCACACCAGTAATACCAGTATTTGGGAAGCTGAGCTAGGAGGATGACAGGTTGGAGGCCAGCATGTGGTAGCTTAGTGAGGCCCTGTTTCAAAATAAAAAAATAGAAAAGATTGTGGGTATTGCTCAGTGATAGAACATGCCTGGGTTAAATCTCCAGTATCACAATAAATAAATAAATGAATAAATAAATAAAATAATACATATCTCTTCCCTTTGTGACAACATGGTTAGTCTTTATATTAAGCTAAGTGAAATAGCCTAGACATGTCAGAAAATTCTGAATGGTCTCATATGGAATCTGAAAGTATTTAGACTCATAGAAGCAGAGAGTAGAAGAGTAGAAGGTGTTGTCAGGGCCTGGCAGGTAGGGCAAATGGGTGTATAAATTTCAGTTAGAAGATGTATAGGCTGTAGTTATCTGCTGTGCAGCACGGTGATGATAGTTAATAATACTGCATTGTGTATTTGAAATTTGCTGAGAAAGTAAATCTTAAGTGTTTTCACCACATGCAAAAATGGTTGAATAGGTGAGGTGCTAGTTATGCTCCTTACCTCAATTGTGACAATCAGCTCACCATATATATGCATATGAAATCATCAGCTTATAAACATTAAATATATATAAAATGTATTTGTCAAAAAAAAGAATATGAATAACTTCTTGCCAGTTTAGGTCAAGTCTCCCCAGATAAGTTCATATCAGGTTAGCTTCTTCCTAAATGATTTCATATGAGGTCCAATTGCTACCAAATAAGTTCCAAAAATGTGTTTGATTTTTGGAACATTTTGGACTTTAGAAATATGGGAAGAGATCTAGTAATCTGTATATTATTGAATACTGTCTATATTTACTATATTCTGTGCTTAATAAAATATTTTATTATACTTTGTGGAGTTTAAGGACAGATAATTAAGAGGTATATATATAACATCATAGAAAGAATTGGAATATCACAGTACAATAGAATGTAACTCATTTTTAAAATATGAGACAAAATAAGTTTAATTGATTTTATTTTGACGGTCTCAATATCCTGACTTCTTTTGTCAGGATATTTTTCATGTTTTCTTTTTTGTCTATATTTTTAAAAGACTATATTTAAAACCTGGGATATACAGAATGATGCTTTCACTGTGATTACTAAGTCATTCCTTCACCTCACATGAGCAGCACCATCTCATTTAAGAAATGTAATGCACAAACCGATTACTCTGAGAAGAAGGATAGTTTCTGCGGCATTCGGCTTCTTATACAGCACCTTGTAATAGTTGGGCTTATTGCATTGAAACAATCTACTCTAAGGGCACTGTTTGCATCAAAAGCTTTCTATACATAATGTGAAAGTTTCTTCAATTGTGAACGGCACAGTAGTAGTAGTTAGGGCTTTATTACTTAGTTCTAATTTGTATTGATGGCCTAAAAAAAGTAGCATGCTTTGCAGTTCTATGAAAGAAAAGATTATAAATGGAGATTAATTATAATTTTGCTAGCTCAGTACTTGTAAAACTAAAGCAATTTATATTCTTTCTCTTAATGATCTCCATTCCTGATTGCAGTAATGTAATCTAATTGTGATTATGATAGTATCTGAATCATGTGGGCCTCGATGTGATTGAAACTACTCTTTGCATTAAAAAGTAATTTTGGAGTAATGATGAAAAGTTACTGTGGAAAATTGGCAAGTAATATATTTTACTCTGTATCTTAAGTTTCTGCTTTCATTTTTGATTATATCTCATAGCCTGGATAAGTACGATATTATATCAAGGATTTATTACATCAAAGCCTTATCAACGATATGTATGAGTACCAGGGATAAGCATGATATTATTGAAATAGCAGTGCTATGTTTCAGTCAGAGAAATGATGGAGGATTTAAAATGCTAGTATAAGGTTTACTGAAAGTAGAAACCAAATAAGAAGGGTGAAGGAGGGTTCAGTATTGCACAGATATGATATCCAGGAAAAAGAAATGCTATGCGTGTTTTAGCTGACATAGCACATACTGTTTGGATAGACATTAAGGAAAATAAGGATAGTCAGGTACTTTGTGAATGCTGGAATATACCTCTAGGGCATGAAGAGAAAATAGAGCAGGAAATGTGTTTTTTATTTTTTATTAGTTTTTCCTTGATAAAATGTTCTTTGCAGGGTTAAAAATTCTCAGGGAATAAAAGGACATCTCACATTCACACACAGTAAAAGAAAATGATTTGTGAAGTCATACTCTACAATTTAAAAAACAAGTGAGTAAATGTTTAGAATTTGGAAAATATTTACTACTGAATCACCTAGATAAGTTCTTAAATAGAAGAATAGAAGGGAGATCTTCCTAGGTAAAGGAATTTTGCAAAGAATAAAAATATCCAGAAAGCATATTTATTAAAATTGTATAATGTATGACAAGTTTGTGGGAGAACCTTATAACTTAAGAATGTTGTGATTCATCTAATATTCATTCAAATTATGATGAAGAAGGAAGCTAATATAATTTTTAAAAAGTGCGACCTAAGCCAAATTATGTTTAAAATATCTAAACACAGATACTAAGCAATTAGAATTGAATTGATAATAGGAAGGAAAAAGAGAAAAGCTAATGAATGGAAATATATCAAAATAGAGAAAGACAGATTAGCCCATTTTTTTTGGTTATTGTTCTCTTTTTATCATAGAACATATTGGCTAATCCCTCTAGGTGTATGGATGAAATAAGAACACCAAGAAGGAGACTTCCTCCTAAAAGTGGTTCCAAATGTAAGAAAGCAAATCTTTTAAACCTTCCTTTCAGGGTGACACCACAGGGGGAAAATAGATAAACAAGAAGAAAAAAAAAAGCACAAACTTATTTTGTAGTTACAACTGACAGTGAAAAAAATCCACCTTCTTCATCCCTGGAGCCTGCGAAGATCCATTTTAAAACGTCTCTTGCAGCAGCAATGTGACTCAGGAGGAGAGAAGGGATTGCCTATATATAAATGGCTCACTGTTTCTAGTAGGAAGAAGCACATTAACTCTTTCAGGCCACTGGAGTCCATTTACCAAATTACTTTTCTTTCTTGCCTTTTTTCCCCCCGTAGTGCAACAAATTGTACAGAAGAAGCAATGCAACTCCATGAAGTGCATCATTTACTCCCATTCTGTCTTCGATGCTTATGTACAGATAAGTGCCTCGTCTATTGCCATTTTTAGACTCTCCCTTTAAGGGGAATACACTGTGAAATAGATACTCTCCAGGCTCAGTCAAGAAGAGAACATCTCGAGCCTCTATGGTACATTACGGTCAGTTATAATAGACCAGGGAGGGAAGTGAGCCTCCTGCCATAATGACTGTAATATGATGACCCCGTGAACAAAAGATGCATCAAAGTGTAGCACCGAAACTTCTGCAGTTTTTCTTTATCAGAGAGAGTATGGCTGCAAAAATGTCCAAGACAGACAAAATGCTTATTGCTTCTCATCCTGCCGGTGAACTTATATACAGCCATGGAAAGGGGATGAGCCTGCTCTATCTTCTTTCCATCTTCTCGAATGAATTCCAAAGTATTTTCATTTCAGGAGAGAAAATCCATCTTTTTTTTTTATTCCCTGGTGAAATATGTATCATTGTTGGCATCTCTTAGAAGAGTATTGCACACTACTGTAGTAGAACAATTGTTAGATTCTTGGACAAAGACTCTAGACATAGTGACTTTTTTTGGGGGGGAGTTGTAGATTTTGAAAAATTTTGGTGGGAATAGCTCATTTATTTATTCGCACACTCAACAAATGTGTATTAGGTAAGTGCCTGCAGTCAACAAACACTGCAGTAAGCAGCAGGGAGATAAGCACCGTTACTCTGCATGTGGGTTCTTTCTCCCATGAGCTACATTTCAGTAGAGGAATCCTTCAGTATGGGAGGCCAAAAGCTAGCAATGTGTCTACAAGTTAGAGGAATTAGAAGAAACTTTTAACACATGGTGGATAGATACAAAGTCATATAATTTCTAATTTGTTGATTGAGCTTATTGTGTAAGTTACTGATTTTCAAGAGGACACAATGAGATACTATAATTATTTTTTTTGTACCTTGAAGACTGCTTTTCTCCTTATATTAAATTCCAGCTAGGCAAGGTGACACATGCTGTAATCCCAGTACTTGGGAGGCTGAGACAGGCAGATCACAGGTTTGCAGCCAGCTTCAGTAATTTACTGAGGCCCTCCACAATGTTGTGAGACCCTGATTCAAAAATGAAAAATAAAATAGGGCTGGGGGTGTAGGTCAGAGGAAGAATGTCCTGTGTTCAATACCCAGTAACACACACACACACACACACACACACACACACACACACACACACAGCTTCAGCAAGTTAGTGAGTCCCTCAGCAACTTAGCGAGACCCTGTTTCAAATTAAAAAATAAAATAGGGCTGGGGTGTA
>PVJS01015021.1:0-39492 GCA_004027185.1 Glis glis | reverse complement strand
GGGGATTGAACCCAGGGGTATTCTACCTCCGCGCTACACCCCCGGCCCTATTTTTTATACTTTATTTTGAAACCAGGTCTCACGAAGTTGCGGAGGGCCTCACTAAGTAGAGAGAGAGAGAGACAGGGAGAGAGAGAGAGAGATAGAGACAGCTGAGGCTGGCCGCGAACCCGGATCCTCCGGTCTCCGCCTCCCAAAGTACTGGGATTACAAGCGTGCACCACCACGCCCGGCTCCACGCTCAGCTTTAATTTATTTATTTTTAATTTTTAAAATTGGTGCATTATAGCGGGATTCATTTGACATATGCGTCCATGCACACAACATTCCCCAGTACCTCCTCCTTCCTTCCCCTCCTCCCAGGCCCCCTTCCACCCCTCTACAGATCTCTCTTCTATTTTTGTGACATTCGCTCCCCCCTCCCCATTTTCCCCTTTTTTTCTCTCTACCTTCCACAAAATTAAAGACAAGATCTGGCCTTTGACTTTTTGAGTCTGACTGACTTATTTTTTTTAATAATAAATTCTCTCAAGTTCTATCTATTTTCCTGCAAATGACATAATTTTGTTCTCCTTTATGGCTGACTGAAACTCTGGGTAGAGTTTTTGCCACGTTTCTTTACCCATTCATCTGTTGACAGACATGTAGGCTGGTTCCATAACTTGACTCTTGTAAATGGCACTGCTATGAACGTGGGATGCGTGTATTGCTATAGTATGCTAACTTTAATTCTTTTGGATAAATACTCCAGAGTAGCGTAGCTGAAAAAAAGTCTACTTCTCTCTATTTGCAGACTGACTGGGTATTGGGAAATGTTTTTGTATTATTTTATTTTATTGAAACACAATGATTATATATTTATGGATATGATGTAATGGTTTGAAATATGGATACCTGTATGTAATGGTCAAATCAGAGTGATTAGCAGATCAATCATATTAAACACTTACCATTTCTTCATTGTGAGAATATTCAAAATCCTCTCTTTACTTGAAACCTATAATGCATTGTTGTTAGCTGTTGTGACCCTACTCTGCACTAGGGTACCAGAAATGATTCCTCCACACTAGCTCTAACACTGTACCTGTTGATGGATCTCCCTCCATCTCCCCCTCCCCCATGTCACCTCCAGCCCTGGTACTCTAGTCTCCACTTCTATTGAACTTTTTCCGATTCACCTATGATTGGATCCTATGTGATTGATCCTTCTGTGCCTGGATTATGTCACTTAACATAACGTGCTCCAGGCTGCCCCATGTTGACATGAATGACAAGATTTCATTCTTTGATGGCTGAATAATATTCTATTCCATATATATTTGTTATCCATTCATCTGTTGATGGGCATTTCAGCTGATTCTACCTCTTGGCTCTTGTAAAAGTGCCGCAATAGACAAGAGAACGCAAATGTCTCTTCAATGTATTGATTTCATGTCCTTTGGATAAATACGCAGTAGGGGGATTGCTGGGTCTTACGGTAGTTCTAATTTATACATTTGTTTGTTTGCTTGCTTGCTTATTTATTTAGGGGTACTGAGGATGGAACCCAGGGGCGGCTTACCTCTGAGCTACACCCCCAACCTATTTTACTTTTTATTTGGAAACAGGGTCTCACTAAGTTACAGAGGGCCTCAATAAGTTGCTGAGGCTGGCCATGAAACTGCGATCCTCCTGTCTCAGTCTCCCAAGTACGGGGATTACAAGCGTGCGCCACCATGCCCAGTTTTTTTTTTTTTGTTTTGTTTTCTCTCCCTCTTTTTTTCTTTAAAGAAACTCCATACTGCTTTCCATCGTGGCTGTACTGATTTCCATTCCCACCAGCAGTGTATAGGAGTTCCCCTTTCTCCTCCTCCTTGCCTGTATTTGTTATTATGTGTCCTTTTGATAATAGTAGTTCTAACTGGGGTGAGGTGATATTTCATTGTAGTTTTACCTCAGGGTAGTATGGAATGATTTTAATTAAATGCCAAATCCAGATTGCATATCTGTTAACTTATTCTGACTGATCCTTTTCAGATTTGCAGAAACAAGGCATGTGTAAATAAAGCAGTCTTGAATTACGACTGCACACCACAAAATTGCAACAATAATGGTGTAAGTACCGGTACTAAGAGGTAAAAATAGAGATTATTTACAGTGATCCTAGGAAAACAAATGCTCAGCTGCACACACACACACACACACACACACACACACACACTCATACCCATAAGCCACATGGGAAAACCAGCTTTATCTGACCGAAGTATTATTTTATGATTCTACTTGAGCACATATAAATCCAGCTGCTTATCTTACAAGGTGCCATTCTTTTGCTTTCAGGTATGCAATAGCAAAAGACACTGTCACTGTTCCCCCCCTTATTTACCTCCAAATTGTAACCAGCGAAGAGATGGATGGCCTGGTGGGAGTGTTGACAGTGGTAACCTACGATCCGAAACAATCCCTGGTGAGTATCACTAACAAACGGAGAGCATCAGTGTAACAGAATTTTAAATGTACTAAATTGAATAAACAGTCTTCGGCACATCTAATAATAAACCACATATGGCTATTTATGTTTTACTTCTAGTGGGTAATATATATATATATATATATATATATATATATATATGTTATATATATATATATATATATATATATATATTATATTACATCATTCAGAGCCCAGGCAGGAAAATAGAAATCACTTTGGTCCTTCAAACAGAGGGACTTTAATATGAGGTGTCAGGTAAGACATAATGGTAGAAATGAAAAGCCGATCAGACAAGAGTGAAACAATCCAGATACCAACAACAACACGGAATGACTACCACTTCTTTAGGGTGAGAGGGAAAAGAAGTGGCTGTGATATTACTAGACCCAGCAGCTGAACTATCTATACATGCCATGTGACTACCGCCAGGGCTGGTTGGCCAGGGTGTGGGCCTCAGGAGCGGTACCTACTGTACAGCGCCAGATGGAGGCTGAAGGATACACAATGGCTCCTGGCAAAGCTAGAGAGGACGGGGGAGAAATGCCACAGCAGTTTCACTCTTTTGATCCTCCGAATTTTACCCAGGGTCTCCAATTAAATCAGACCTAACTAGAAGACGTCAAGTCGAGGAGCTTGGGGGAAAGTAGCCCCTGAGACATGGACCAAAGCAGAGGCAGGGCAAGGACAGATGGTGGACCAGCACATCCAGTAGCACTCAGGGCCATGAAATTTCCTTTAGATAAAAATTTAAAATTTACAAGCCGGGCACATGCCTGTTATCCCAGTACTTGGGAGGCTGAGACAGGAGGATTGTAGGTTTGCAGCCAGCCTCAGCAACTTCGCAAGACCTTGTTTCCAAAAAATAAAAAGGGCTGGGGATGTAGCTTGGAATCAGAATACTCCTGGGTTCAATCCCTAGTACCAAAAAAGAAAAGAAAAGAAAAAAAATCAGTATGAAATGGCTCATTAATCTAAATGTGGAAGCAAAAACTATAAATCTTCTAGAAGAAAACATGAAGCTGGGCGTAGTGGTGCAGGCCTGTAATCTCAGTACTTGGGAGGCTGAGACAGGAGGATCACAGGTTTGAAGCTGGCTTCAGCAATTTAGTGAGGCTTTCAGCAACTTAGTGCGACCCTGCTTCAAAATAAAAAATAAAATAGGATTGGAGTGTAGCTCAGACGTAGTACAATCCTGAGTTCCATCTCCAGTACCACAAAGAGAGAAAAAAAAAACATGAAAATTTCTTTATAACTTTGGGATAAACAATAATTTCTTTGATAAGACATGAAAACACATATCAATGCTAGAAAAGAAAATTTCGACTTCATCTAAATGTTATATATGCAGTATTTGTTGCAAGAAATAAGAGTTTGAGGAAAAAACTCAATCCTTATACAGATTACACTTTCCCTCTACAGTATCAGACAGAAACTGCCAGGAACAGGAGGTTCTCAATACAGAAAGCAAGGGCTAGGACTACTGTGGACACCTTAGGAGCACGCCTCTGGAGACTTATGCTGGCGGGTGCCTACTTCCTGTAAAAATATGCTGATTATAAGATTATTAAATGTCTTAAATTCTTATTTTTTTTTTTTTTGGCGGTACTAGGGATGGAACCCAGGGGCATTCTACCTCCGAGCTACTCCCCCAGCCCTATTTTTTATTCTTGATTTTGAAACAGGGTTTCGCTAAGTTGCAGAGGGCCTCACTAAGTAGCTGAGGCTGGCCGCGAACCCGGATCCTCCTGTCTCAGCCTCCCAAGTACTGGGATTACAAGCGTATACCACCATACCCGGCCTTCCTAATCTGATTTTCTTATCTCTGGCATTTTTCTCTCCTAGAAAGTTACTACATAGACAACAGTTACCGGTCCAAATCTAGCAACTGGCCCTATTTCTTAATGATTCCTTTTTTCATAATTCTCTGCGTACTGATCGCTATACTGATGAAAGTTCATGCCCAAAGAAAAAAATGGAGAATGGAAGACTATATAAGTGATGAGTATGTGGTTTCCTATTTATTACTTTTCTGATTTGTTGGCATAATAACTTATTAATAACATCATGGTAGATGTAATTAGTAATAGTAATAGTTAAAGATTTAGCTTTTTACTAATTAGTCATTAGTAATAGTTAAAGATGGAGTTTTTGTCTCTACATGAAAATTTAGTACTTAATCTACTAATGGCTAATATAATAATCAGCAGAATGTTCTAGAAGGTCAGCAGTTTTAATCTTATACGAACCTGGACTCCTTCAGGTATAAAATTATTATTCTTTGTTCATTTCTCAAGATAAAATGCTAGAAGCATAATAAACACATATTTTATTTTAAACTTTTAGAGATGTGTTGGCAACCGTGTTATCAGGTGAACTAGGTGGAGGGTGGGGCCAGGCCAATGGGAGAGCGGCCTGCATGGCTGGGTCTGGCCTGGGGTCCTGGGGCCAAAGCCTGCTGAAGAGGGGTCCCCCAGGGCCGACAGGCATGGGAGAGGCAGAGCAAAATCAAATCCAGGGCAGATGTAAAATTAAATGGAAGCCGGGCGTGGAGGCACATCCCTGTAATCCCAGTACTTGGGAGGCTGAGATAGGAGGATTGCCGGTTCGAAGCCAGCCTCAGCAATTTAGTGAGACCCTGTTTCCAAATTTAAAAAAATAGGGCTGGGGATAGAGCTTAGAGGTACAATGTCCCTAGATTCTATCCACAGCACCACACATATACACATGAACACACACACAAAATTAAATGGAAATGATTTCTAGTTAAAGTCTATCTACCTCCGTTTATTATTTGCTATTAATTACTCAATATGTTTTAAACATTTTACTTTACTTTTTAGCTATTATATATTTCAAATAATTCATATATATATATACATATATATGTATATATGGGGGGGTGTGCATGTGCACACGCATGGTACTGGGGATTGAACCCAGGAGTGTTCTACCTACGAGCTACACCACCAGCACTACTTATTTTTTTATTTTGAGACAGGTTCTCGTGAAGTTGCTGAGGGTCTCGCTAAGTTGCTTAGGCTGGCTGCAGACCTGCGATACTCCCATCTCAGCCTCCGAAGTACTGGATTACAGGCACACACCACCACACCCAGCATGAGTTTATTTTCAGATAACCTTATATCACTGACCCTTTTGCCATATTTGGGGTTGCAAAGACTTGTATTGTTAGTCTTGATTACCAGGTGAGAGGCGCTCTCAGTGGAAAGGCATGTCCAAGTAATGGGAATCCCTACCAACTCGTAGGTAGGGATTCAAAACTGTTTCAATAGTGACAGATGAATCTGGGCATGGTGGTGCATGCCTGTAATCCCAGTACTTGGGAGGCTGAGACAGGAGGATCACAGGTTCAAGGCCAGCCTCAGCAATTGAGCAAGCCCCTCAGAAACCTAGGGAGACGCTGTTTCCAAATAAAAAATAAAATAGGGCTGGTGCAGGTTGTAGCTCGAAGGTAGAATGCCCCTGGGTTCCATCCCCAGCACCACACACACACACACACACACACACACACACACACACACACACACAAATAGTGATAGATGTTACAGAGCTTTAATGAAAATATAATTTTAAGTGATTGTTTTTATTTTTAAATACATAGGCAACTTGAAAGCAGTAGTGAATCCAAAGAGTAGTCCGGAGCACAAAGATCTCACGATATCACAGTGAGTTTCAAATCTCTCAAGGGAAAGAGAGAGAATATGTATTAGATAATAGGCATAGCATAAATATAAGTTAAATAGTGACTGGCATGGGGCTGTAGATAATATAAATAAACTAAAGAATAAATAAACTTTTTGCTATTGTAAGTTACATCATAGACATGGTAAAGTTATAAATGACATTGCTAGTTGTCACTTAAAGAAGTCTTGCAGAACTATAATTGTGTTTTCTAATCGGGTTCAATCCTTCAGCATTAGTGGACTAATATGTTGGGTGGAGGTGAACGACATGTTTGAAGCCTACTTCGTAGTAAGGTGTTCTTGGGCTCTTTTATTCGAGCATCATTTAACTTGCTTGGTGATACAGGCGATTTTTTCTCCTCTATTCATTCTTGCAGACCGGTTATCTTCAAAGGACACAAAGAAATGGAAAAAAGCATATGCACTAGCTGTTTTCTTGGATCTCAAACCTGCATACTGTAGTCTCCATCTGACCAGAATTGCTGGAGCTTTCCAGAGATGCGCAATGTGTATATAATTCCGCAGACAACTCACTTGTAAGAATGCCCGAGTATGAGTTTAATATTACAGTCTTCTTGGTTTAAGAGTCATCTCACGCTTTTTCTGTTAGCCAATAGGTACACTATAGGAAAAGTTATAATATTATACATGGGATGCCTCGATTAAAGGCCAGATTAAAAGCCACGGCTACATGGTAAATTGCAATGGGTTATAGTCTGACAGTTTATAACCAATCCAAAGATAATGATCCTAAGAATTTTTTAAAATTCTCATCTATATGCGGCTTACAAAAGATACATTTTCAAAGTAAAGGGTGGAAAAACATATACCACGGGAACTTTATACAAAAGAAAGGTGATACACTTTAACACAGAAAGGGTATGTGATGATAAAAGGGTATATCTTAATGCAAAGGGTGAATCTAAGAGGAAGGTATAACAATAAAAATTTGTAATATTTTGTGACTTTTTTCAGTGCTGGGGATTGAGCCCAGAGCCTCACACATGCTAGGCATGCACTCTACCACTGTGCTACACCTCCAGCTCCTATGAATTTTAATATAACTTCAACATATTGGAAGTAAATATTAACAGAACAAAAAAAGAGAGTAAGAAAAAGATCAAATTTAGTGAGGGATTTGAATAACATAATTAATAAAAAATTGTCTATTTGATGTATAGAACACTATACCCAGCAGCAACTAGGAAATACACTCCCTATGTACATATGAATGATTTCCTAGTAGGCTTGGGTGTAAAATAGGTCAATTTCTCATGACTGAAATATTTTAGATTGTGTTCTTTAACTACATGTAAGAAAAATATATTATAAAAATACAAAAATCCCCAAATATTTGAAATAAGCAATACATTTTTAAATAATCCGTGGATCAAGAAGAAGATTCAGTGGAACTTTAAACAAACTTCGAACTGCATACTATAAAAATATTATAGAAAAAAAGTGGGGTGTAGTGAAGACTCGCTTAGAAGGAAGCTAAGCCATCCGAAGATGTTAAAGAAAAATCTAAAACTAGCCTGTAATTTATTTTTTTTTCTTTTTTGTGGTGCCAGGGATTGAACCACTCCAAGCTACACCACAGCCTTATTTTTTATTTGAAAACAGGGTCTCACTAAGTTGACATGAGGCTCACTGAGTTGCTGAGGCTGGCTTCAAACCTGCGATCCTCCTGTTTCAGCCTCTCAAGTACTGGGATTATAGGTGTGCTCCACCACAACCAGTTTAGCCTGTTAATTTTTAAAAGTAGGAAATAATACAGAAATGAGTAAAATTTAATAGCAAACTACAATATCTAGAATAAACAAAGCCAAAACTCTGTGTGTGGGGAGGGGGAGCTGGGGATTGAACCCAGGGACATTCTACCTCCAAGCTATACCACCAGACCGATTTTTGAATTTTTATTTGGAAACAGAGTCTCACTAAGTTGCTGAGGTTGGCTTCAAACCTGCGATCCTCCTGTCTCAGCCTCCCAAGTACTAGGGTTACAGGCATGTACCACCATGCCCGGCCCCAAAATTATTTATTTGAGAAAACTAATTGCTATCATAAACAATATATACATGTGAAAATATACCAACATCATTCTTGATACTTCATACGGGTGGGGGGATGCAGGGGGGACACTAAGAGCTGTGTGCATGTATGTTAACATCAAATAGATATTCATTGCAATGTAAGACTCCAATGCACCAATAAAAGCATGTTAAAAAAATAAAATAAAATAAAATAAAATAAACCTATTAGAATATGTTCAAGGTGGAGAAAAATTCTGAAGGCAGATATTAGCGATATCCGGAAAGAAAAGGCACATGCAATCCTCACAAATGAGAAAGTTAAATTTTTAGATAAATTTGAAATGTTTTTATAGAAAGACACTTTCTAAAACTGACCTAAGAAGAATTTAAATGCCTACTTAAAACTACAGTTTTAAAAAAGCAATCATAGCCAGGCATGGCGGAGCATGCCTGTAATCCCAGTACTTGGGAGGCTGAGACAGGAGGATCTCAGGTTCGAGGACAGCCTCAGCAACTTGAGGCCCTCCACAACTTGGTGAGTCTCTGTTTCAAAACAAAAAATAGGATTGGGGGTATAGCTCAGAGGTAGAATGCTCCTGGGCTCAATCCTCAGTAACTAATACACACACACACACACACACACACACACACACACACACACACAATCATAACCATAATTAAAAGAAATATTATAAAGTTCTAGGTCTGGATAGCTTCCTCACTGAAATCTAGCAAACCAAAACAGACGTAACATCAGTCTTGCACATGCCAGTTGCTTTCCCAAGGCCAGCAAACACTGCTAGCAAAACAGGATTATTCCGCCTACAAAAGAAAATCAATCCTGTCACATGCTGTGACATGGTGAACCCGAAGGACATTGTGCTGAGTGAAATAAGCCAGACGCAAAAGGACAAATACTGTACGATTCCACTTACACGTGGCACCTGAAGTCTAACTCAGACCATTTTATTAAATTCAACACACTTCTCCGATTTACCAACATACACATACAGAGAAGACACCTGCATGTTTTTAAGCACTAGGAATAGATTTTGGAACTTCTTAATCTAATGAAAAGAAGCAATGAAAGATGTTCATCCAGGCGTGGTGGCACACGCTTGTAATCCCAGGACTTGGGAGGCTGAGACAGGAGGACCGCAGGTTTGCGGCCAGCTTCAGCTACTTAGTGAGGCCCTCTGCAACTTAGTGAGACCCTGTTTCAAAATAAAGAATAAAAATGCAGCTGAGAATGTAGCCTGGAGGTAGAGTGCCCCTGGGTTCAATCCCCAGTACCACAATAAAAAAGAAAGATGTTCAACATTCAACATAATTAATAGTGAATTATGGTGATCCTCCCCCTGATACAAGTTAGGGAAGGATACTTGCTATTAACATTTCTAAATGTTTTTGTAGAAATCCTAGTCAGTAAAATAGTGGCTGTGGAAAAACAAAAAGTAAACTTTAGGAAGGATTCTTTAGCTGAAGATAACTACAATATAAAGTAAGACAATCCCCCCTTACCTATAAGAGATACATTCTAAGACCCTTTACAAACAAGGAAATTCTGTCATTTATAACATGGATGTCTGGCTTCTTTTATTTAACATCTTTCATAACTGGATGAATCTCCAGTTCCATCCATGTTGTCACAAATGACAAGGACTTCTTTTTTCTTTTTCTTTTTCATACTCTGATTACATAATTTCAAATGTCTTCTCTTCAAGCTCACTGGTTTCTTCTTATGTTGATTAAATAAAGTTTTTATTTTTATATTTATTTATTTATGGTACTGGGGATTAAACCCAGGAGCATTCTGCCTCCAAGCTACACCCCCAGCACTTTTCATTTTTTAGTTTTGAAACAGGATCTTATTAAGTTACTGAGGCTGGCCTCAAATCTGCGATTCTCTTATCTCAGCCTCTCCAGTACTGGGATTACAGGCATGCACCACCACACCTGGCTGTTGTTGAAGCTTTCTATTGAGTTTTTTCGTTCAGTTATTGTACTTTTTATTTCTGGGATTTCTATTTGTTTCTATTTCTTTGTTAAACCTTTTTTATTCTTGGCTTGTTTCCCAAATTCATTTAAATTTCCATACAAAAATTTTTTGGAATCTAGGAACTCCTTTAAAAGAATTATTCCGAATTCCTTGTCAGTCATTTCATAGACTTTCATTTCTTCCTGGTTTGTTACTGGAGATTTGATGTTTTCCTCTGGTGATATCATATTTCCATGGATTTTCCCCTTTCCTTGTGTTTTTACATCGATGCCTGGGCATTTGAAGGCATTGTTTATCTCATTAATAATTAGCTTTCCTTTTTTTGCAGTGATTCTCCAACTTTATGGTTCCAGGTACCCTTGGCACTCTTAAAAATTATTGAGGACCTCAATGAGCTTAGTTAAATGTGAGCTATATCTGTGGGTATCTACCATACTAGAAATTTTACCTTATTTTAATTTTTTGGTACTTCATAGAAATTGAACCATATACCATCTGTATTTTGGTGACCAGCTTATTTTATTTGATGTAATGTTGTCAAGGCTTGCCCATGTCACACGTGTTAGAATGGCCCTCCTTTTTAAGACTGAATAATATCCCATTGTACGTATAGACCACGTTTTGTTTATCCACTCATCCACTGATGGACAGACACTTGGGTCGCCACTACCATTTTTTGGAGCACCTGTATGCCAAGCGGGTCCGATCTCCACAAGGGCTCTGTGGGACTGTCTTCCTAGCTGGGCAGCCAGGCTCTGAGAGCTACGTGCCCAAGGCCAGGCACGTGACCCAGTCACAAGGGTATTGACATTGGCTTGTTTGACTCCAGAGCCCACATGCCTCCTGGCAAGCCGTGGCACGAGGGAGCATGACCTTTATTCCGTGCACCGTGGGGATCCAAGCAGAGAGCAGAGGAAGACAGCAGGATGGACCAAAGTCCCCACCGAAAAAGTGACTTCAGGGGAGAGAGGCTTACTCATCGCAGCCCTAATAAGGACAGAGATTCTGCTCCAAAAAATTTTTACGGTCATTGTGAAAAAATCAGTACCTCTATTGTTGTGTCACAGCAACTGGGTTTTATCTGCAATACTGGATGGTTTTGTTCTTAAGCATAAAGCCCTTTGGCAGGGAAATGTTAGACATGCACATCAGCTAGCCAGCCACAGAAAGGCACCCAGAAACCACACTGGGGTGAATCCAGCAGCTGGGACTGGTTGTGATGGGCACAGAGCTAGGCTGAGGGGGAATCATTCAGAGGGCTTCCTGCCAGCGAGCCTGCTGCCTGCTCACTGGAGAAACCAATGGGTGAGATCATGTGTGTGTGTGTGTGTGTGTGTGTGTGTGTGTGTGTGTGTCAGTGGTGTTGGGGATTGAACCCAGGACCTAGCACATGCTGGGCAAGCACTCCACCACTGAGACAGGCTCCCCACCCCTTTTATTTCGAGACTGGATCTCCACGGGTTGCAGAGGCTGGTCTCAAACTTGCTATCCCCCTGCTCCCCCTGTTTCTCAGCCTCGCAGGCAGCTAGGACTGCAGGTGAGCGCCACCGCGGCTCTTTCCTCTCATCCTCACTTTTCTTGCCTGCAAAAGGTTGGTCTTCATGGATAGTTTTCAAACAGACGACAGCTTCAAGCATAAGCTGAATTCAGATCACTAAATAAAACCAATGAGCCGGGCGTGGTGGTGCACACCTATAATCCTAGTACTTGGGAGGCTGAGACAGGAGGATCACAGGCTTGCAAACAGCCTCAACAACTTAGCCAGGCCCCCCGCAACTTAGTGAGACCCTATTTCAAAAATTGAAAATAAAATAGGGCTGGGGGTGTGGCTCAGAGGCAGAATGCTCCAGGGTTCAAAAAAAGTACCCCAGTACCATCAAAAAAAAGAAAAAGAAAAGAAAAAACTGATGATCCGCAGAGATGCTCTTTGAGTCAGAGGCATGTGCTGGGAGCCCCTCCTCCCTGTGTCCCTCCACCCGGCAGGGTCCCCACAGTTCCCACTCGGGACAGGAATTGTTTCTGTGTGTCTCGTCCCGTGAAGAAAGGCTGCCTCTGCAGTGGAGGTGACGCCGCGCCTGCACCCCCTCCTGCTGAGCGCTCCAGAGCGAGGCTTGGGTAACTCCAGATATACAGCCAGCTCACGGATCTCTCTCAACCCGTAGCCAACCTGTTTACCGACTTACCCAGCAAATTTGTCTGGTCTCGTGGAAACGAAAAAGCATTTTCTTTCATTCCCGGAGAAGGAAAAGCAGGCCTTCCATTTGTATAATCTAAGGAGGGGGAGTGGGGGGAGGAGGAGGAGGAGGAGGAAGCAGCTCTGGCAGCAAAGACAAAGAGAACTGACTGGGCGACTGCAGCGCAGCCCACTGCATGTGTTCATTCTTAGGATTTTTTTTTTTTTTGTACTGGGAATTGAACCTAGGGGTGTTCTAGCTCTGAGCTACACTCCCAGCCCCTTTTATTTTTAATTTTGAAAGCGGGTCTCCCTAAGTTGCTGAGACTGGCCTTGAACCTGTGATCCCGCTGTCTCAGCCTCCCTAGTACTAAGATTACAGGCATGTGCCACCACCCCCAGCAATTCTTAGGATTCTTGATGTCTTTACTTAGCCTGAGGATTGCTCAGAGCCCCTGGGCCTCGCAACTAGGGATACATCTAGAATCTTCTATGAGCCCCGCCCTCCTACCTCCTGATGCTGGCTTCTCTTTGCTTCTCCCTAACAATACATATGGATTTTTAAAAATTTTTCATTTATCTTTATTTTTTTTTTGTGGTACTGGGGATTGAACCCAGGGGCATTCTACCTCCAAGCTACACTCCTGGTCCTATTTTATTTTTTTAATTTTCAAATAGGGTCTTACTAAGTTGCTGAGAGCCTCGCTAAGTTGCTGAGGCTGATCTCAAACCTTCAATCCTCCTGTCTCAGCCTCCCAAGTACTGGGATTACAGGCATGCGCCACCAACGCCCAGCTTGTTACTTTCAAGAAAAAAAACTGAGTTGTGAAAAGTAGAAATTTGAATCCCCCTTCACCTCCCCAGAAGCTACTCATAGCTACTATTAATAGTTTTGGTGAAAGCCAGGTGTGGTGGCACACACCTGTAATCCCAGTCCTTGGGAGGCTGAGGCAGGAGGATGGAAGGTTGAAGACCAGCCATTCATTCATTCCTAACTGGGCTTCTAAGAACCTTGTGCCACCATGCCCAGCTCATCCTAAACACCGCAAAGGACACCTTCAGTCTCAAGTGTCGCAGCCATCCTGGAATCCCAGAAGCTTCCTTCTAGTCTAGCTTAGAGCCTACAGCTGTCTTCAGTCCGCCGCCCCATGTGGTGGCTTTTGGGTTAACAGCAAAGCAGACGAGTTCATCTGGCTCTGGGCTGAAGGCTCCACTCAGCTCGGCTTTAGGGCGTGAGCTTGCTTGTCTGGTGAGCATGAACCTTCAGAGAAGGGCAGAAAAAGAAGAGCCCGGAACCATGTGGCCATTTAGAAGACACACCCTCCAAGCAGGATGTGGTGGCACATGCCTCTAATCCTAGTACTTGGGAGGCTGAGACAGGAGGATTGCAGATTTGAGGCCAGCCTCAGCAACTTAGCGAGACCCTCAGCAGCTTAAAGAAACTCTGTTTCAAAATAAAAATAAAATAGGACTGGGGGTATAGCTTGGAGGTAGATAGAATGCCCCTGGGTTCAATACCAAAAGAAAGGAAGAAGAAGAAGAAGAAGAAGGAGAAGGAGGAGGAGGAGGAGGAGGAGGAGGAGGAGAATAACAACAACAATGACAACAAGACAGACCCTCCAGAGTCATCAGCTCATACCCCTCCGCCTTCTTCCCTCTCTCCTTCCATCCATCTAGTCTTCGTTGGGGCCTACTATTACCTCGCTTGAGTGGCAGAATAAAAAATATGATGAGATACAGTGTGTATCTAAAAGAAACTCACAGCATGGTGAGGGGCCAGACCAAAACTAGACACTCCTGGTGCAGTCCAAGACGATTATGATAATAAGAACTGCCATGCCCGGGCGTGTCTCCTAGATGTCAGGCATGGTAAGAAACAAGCATTATCTAATTTAATCCTTACAAAATCCCCACTTTACAGACGAGGAAACCGAGGCTCTGGGGAGTAAGTTTCCAACTAATAGATGTCAGTACTGGCGTTTGAAAACGTGTGTGTTGGATTCTAACATCTAGCCCTTAACTCTGGGCTCAGGAGCACAAGTGGGGGAGCCCCTATCCAGCTGGACGGTCAGGACATTTGTCGTTGGTCTGTGGGACTTACAAATGGGTTCTTTTGTAAATCAGAGTCAGATTGCACCAGCTGGGCACAGTCCCAGAGTCCAAACGCTCTTATCTTCTCCCCTCTCCGCCTTCATCTGTAGCTGTTGGTCTGATGGACTTTTATGTGGGTGGACAGATTGATTTACCTTTGTGTTCTCTTCGATTTTCTACTGACCCTTTGGCATCCGTTTGCACTTCTATGAGCCGGGCTGTTTGAGGTCAGAGTCCTGCGGGTCCCTCCAAACACTGACATGCGTCCCTGACTCAGGAACAGCAGCAGCTTCTGGGCTGGGGACGACTCTCCATAAATAAGAAACATGACCGGCCACGACGCGCAGGCCGACCGGGGCGCGCATCCATCACCTACAACGTACGCCCTCCCAGAGCTATTTCTCGCCCTGGTATCCGTCACATTGCAGAAGGGCACGATTGATTCTCCATTGTAACTGAATCTCACAAACGGGCGGGCGTCGTAATTAACCAGTCGACATGGCTTTCATCGGAAAATCTCCAACCATAGATCTAGTGCTGCCCGGTGATAAATGCCTCCTTCCTTCATGCTGCTGGGGCGCAGATTCAGAGCCCTCACGGAGGGTGAGGAACTGAACAAAACAGGGTGACCTCTCAGAGTGTGTCAGGACTCAGAACCCTGGGTCACTGCATTGCTCTGTAGACATGTGCTATTGTTTGTGGTGCTGGGGACTGAACCCAGGGGCACAGTACCTATGAGCTGAACCCCAGCCCTATTTTATTTTTTATTTTGAAACAGGGTCTCACTAAGTTGCAGAGGACTTCACTAAGAAGCTGAGGCTGGCTGCGAACCTGCAATCCTCCTGTCTCAGCCTCCCTAGTACTGAGATGACAGGTGTGTGCCACCATACCCGGCTTCATGTGAAATAGTTTATATCTTAAATGTCCCCCAAAGCATCCAGGTGAGGTGGCAACTTAGGGAGACCTCAGCAACTTAGGGAGACCCTGTTTCAAATTTTTAAAAAAGGTCTGGGGTGTAGCTCAGTAGTAGAATGCCCCTGGGTTCAATCCCCAGTACCACACACAGACACACACACACACACAAATATTAATTAAATAAAAAAAGGGCTGGGGGTGTGGCTCAGTGGTAGAATGCCCCGGGGTTCAATCCCCAGTGACACACACACACACACATACACACACACACAAAATTAAATAATAAAAAGGGCTGGGGTGTGGCTCAGTGGTAGAATGTCCCTGGGCTCAATCCCCAGGACCACACGCACGCACACAAAATCCATATCCTTTACACAAAGCTCCCAGGTTAGGGCCTAGCTTCTTGTTCTGAAGGCAGTCCTCTCTGTTTGCCATGACCCTGGTGCCCAAGTGGAAGGGCAAGCTCACACCCGCCGGGGAAACCAGTGGGACTCTTTGAGGTTGTGTCAGAATTTCAAAGACAGAAACAACTCTTTGTTTATGCAACTCAGAGACAGAGAATTTTCAAGAAAACTCCAACCAGCGGCAGTCACTACAACAATTCACGTAGTCTCAGGGGACAGATAGCTGCTCATGTCTCCGTGGATTGTCCTGGATTCAGGCGGGAACCAGCTCTGGACATGTGGAGTATGGGAGGGAGGCTCATCCTGTCTGTCTTATGGTTAGAAATGGATTTTAGAGAGGCCACAGATAAAAACTCATGAACTCAAAAGTGGCTCAGCAAGGCAATTTCCCTCTGAGCAGAGGGAGCAAGCACACTGGGCGGGAAGTCTGCTCAGCCTCGTATTCCCGAACGCAAAGGCCACTGCGCCGTTCCCCATTGGCTGGAGTATGACTTTTACAGTCTAATTCAGTTAGCAAGTGTTAACTGGGCAAATTTTACACGAAACCAGTACATCTGGGAGCGGAACATACTTGTGTGCAAAGGTTACAAAATGGATGCCTAGGCTACAGTTACAAAATAGAAGCCTGCCAGTTTCTACGTGATCTGGTAACTTCCATAGAAAGATTGCTTTCCTTTCTTACATTATGAATGCTGAAAGAACGCAAAGGCTTACATCATATTTTAAAGAGAATGAAGCCAGGCATGGTGGTGCTCACTTGTAATCCCAGTACTTGGGAGGCTGAGACCAGAGGATTACAAATTCGTGGCCAGCCTCAACAACTTAGTAAGACCATGCAACCTCGTGAGACCCTGTTTCAAAAATAAAATTAAAATAGGACTGGGGGTGTAGCTCAGAGGTAGAACACCCCTAGGTTCAATTCCCAGGACCACAAAAAAAATAAATAAAAATAAAAATAAGAAAATAGAATGTGCTGACCACAAGGGACAAGGAAGTAGTACCATACCCCAGACATCATTAAATATCCTTGAAAATGCCCACAGTGAACACACGGTGCTCCGAAGAAAGGTGTTACGTTTCTAGGCACAGATGGGTCTTAAGGAGTTCATTCTCATTGAATCGCTAGTCTGGGAGGGAAAAGATCTCAACACCTGCTCTTCAGTGACCACCGAAATGACAACATTGATTTCCTTGCCAATGAATGTCTGGAGAAAATGAAGACTCGACAATTATTGAACAAGATGAGTCCTTTAGAGCAGAAGAAATAAATAACACACCCTGGACCTTAATCACCGGGGGATGGCAACAGAGACGGAATTAACTAAGGTGTCCTGTTTCTGCTGATTTTCATTTCTGCTCATGTAATTATTTTTTTCCCAGTCCAGGCAATTTATACAGTTGATGTGCCAGGCGTGGGGTGCAGCAGAAGCATCCCATTCTAGGGCGGTAGCCAGAAACCCTCCGGCCTGCAGCTCTGGGGCTCTGGGAATCCCAGCAAAGGAGGCAGGAGACCCCCCCACCCCAACGGAGTCCTGACTATGGGACGCCCGGGCCCACCCTGAGCCTCTGGGCTCACAACACACAGAATTCACAAAAAAAAAAAGGAAATCTATAAAAGCGGAATTTGAGCCGGGCGTGGTGGTGCACGCTTGTAATACCAGTACTTGGGAGGCTGAGACCAGAGGATCCGGGTTCATGGCCAGCCTCAGCTACTTAGTGAGGCCCTCCACAATTTAGTGAGACCCTGTTTCAAAATAAAGAATAAAAATAGGGCTGGGGGTGTAGCTTGGAGGTAGAATGCCCCTGGGTTCAATCCCCAGTAGCACAAAAATAAATAAATAAATGTGGAATTTGTGAGTGAGGAGCAGGACACGGTTTGCCTGAAATGGTGGGGACAGGGTTTGAGAGGAAAACAGGAAGCAAGTTACTGATTTGGGGAGGCACCAGGCAGTCAACACTTCCCTCCCTCTCTGCCAGGAACCTCTGTCCCCACTACTCGACGCTCACCCCCATCCACGTGTCAGCCACAGCCCCTGGGCCCCTCCCTGGGCTTTGGGACAGTGAGTGCAAAGGGACAGTGGCCAACCTGACAGATGCTTTCTACTGCGCCCCCAATCCCTGACTTTCCTAGAAGGAGTCTGGGGTCCCCTGGGGCTCTCACGCAGGCCCTGCTTCCTCCGCGTGCCAGGGGCAGTGGTCTGCACAGGCTTTAACACGGACATCTATGTCCTCCCGGGTCAGGAGGCAGGACCTGTGAGACCAGGTGTGGGCAGGGCTGGCTCCTCCTGGGGCGGCTGTCCTTGGTGTGTGGACAGCTGCCTTCCGCCTGTGTCCTCACCTAGTTACTTCCCTTGTACACATCTGTGTCCTAATCTCTCTTTTTTTTGGGGGGGGGGAGGGTACTGGGGATTGAGCCCAGGGACATTCTACCTCTGAGCTACACACCCAGCCCTATTTGATTTTTTATTTTGAAACAGGGTCTCACTAGGTCACCGAGGACCTCATTAAATTGCAGAGGCTGGCCTCGAACCGGCGATCCTCTGTCTCAGCTTCTCAAGTACTGGGATTATAGGCCTGTGCCACCATACCCGGCTCTAATCTCCTTTTCTTTTCTTTCTTTCTTTTTTGTGGCACTGGGGATTGAACCCAGGGGCATTCTACCTCCAAGCTACACCCCCAGCCCTATTTTTTAATTTTTATTTTGAAACGGTCTCACTAGGTTGATGAGAGTTTCACTACTTGTTGAGGCGTGTACCACCACGCCAGACTCTAATCTCCTTTTCTTATAAAGACACCAGTTTTATTGGCTTAGGGACCATCCTAATGACCTTATCTTTCCTTAATCACCTCTTTTTATTTATTTATTTATTTTTTGCGGTACCGGGGATTGAACCCAGGGGTGTTCTACCTCCGTGCTACACCCCCAGCCCTATTTTTTATACTTTATTTTGAAACCGGGTCTCACAAAGTTGCGGAGGGCCTCACTAAGGAGAGAGAGAGAGAGAGAGAGAGAGAGAGAGAGAGAGAGAGAGTGTGCTGAGGCTGGCCGCAAACCCAGATCCTCCGGTCTCCGCTTCCCAAAGTACTGGGATTACAAGCGTGCGCCACCACGCCCGACCCCCTTAATCACCTCTTTAAAGGTCCTATGTCCAAATGTCACAGAGGGAAGACAATTCCCTGAAGGGTCAGGAGGAATTCCCAGTGGGGGACCCAGGATCAGCGGGTGGGGTCAGAGACATATTTATTTAGGAAAGCAAGAAATACATATTCAAGGGAGAATCTGGGCCACCCCAAAAGTGAGAGAAGCGCTTGGGAGTCCGGACTCTTCTGTTAGAGGGGACCTTTGTGAGGGGTCTGCAGGAGGAGGCACGTGAGCAAGACCTCAGTCCAGTAAGGACAAGATGATTTAGGGCGGCTCTGTCACCATCCAGGTCCCCGCCTTCACCGTCATATCTGTAGGTGTCTGCTTCATTTAAACTGTTCAAGGACAGCCCCAAGGAGCTCGCTGTCTTTGAGTAGGGTACAAGGAGATTCCTCTTTTGTGTGACCTCTGTTGTCAATCCACAGTCACCTCCCTGAGGACAGTCAATAGTGCTGGGGTCAGGACTAGACTTTTGGGACTAACCGGCCTGGCTGGGGAGTTAGGGTATTGGGGAATTTTGCTATAGGCCTCCATATTAAAACTACATCTTCCTTGTTCTTTATGTCTCCTTTCTACCTGTTTCTTTTATTTCTTCTATCCTGTCTTGCAAATACAGTCACTTTTTGAAGTCCCAGGGGTTAGGCTTCAACCCATGAATTTGGGTTCCAGCTCTTGTCCCCAGGTCGGCTCTGCTGGTGGCCATCGGCTCTGCAGTCTCCTCGCCGGTCTCTGGGGCTCCCCTGTCTGTGATGGAATGACTCCAAACGCCCATAAACAGCACCTCCACCAGCCGGGATGCCTGTGCACGGTGCAGCCTCCTTGAGCAGCTCCCAGTGCTTCCTCTGCAGATGGGGGCGCCATCTCACACACACACACACACACACACACACACACACACACACACACACCACACACACACAGAGAGAGCGGGAAATACTGGTTTGGGGACACAGGTGTGCTCATGTGCACACCTGGCCCCTCCAGAACCCACAGCGGAGGCTCGGGGCTTGAGAAGGACTTGGAAACGGAGCTGGCCCAGGGATGAGGATGGGGACAACAGTGCCCCGAGGATCCAGCCTCAGTCTGCTCGCGACTGGGGGCAGATGCAGGAGTTGGCCACCCTTTCCAGCGCCGACAGCGGGACAGACTATGTGCCTCTGGCACAGCCAGGGCAACCTGTGTGCTAACCCCGGGAACGAGGCAAAGTTGCTCCCAACCTGCAGAGCGTGGCCTGGGAGCCCAGCCCTGTCTCCCCCAAAGCCTGGGGGAGGGGAGAGCCCCATGTCCTGTTCTTCCTCCCAAATAGCGGTGGGCGCCTTAGCTCACTCCCACCCCCCCACCCCCCCACACCCATCCCCAGTGCTGACGAGGGAACTCCTGCAATCAGGGACTCAGCTGCAGGGTCTCATGGGTCGTCCTCCCAGCCAGGGCACCCTGGCAGCTCTACAGTAGGTCCCCACAGGCTCCCACCTCACAGCCTTCCTGATCTATGGTGCTGAGGACCCAGGTTTCTGTTTGGGGATTGTTTTATGTAGTGCTGCAGTCAAACCCAAACCCAGGGCCTCGTGCATGCCAGGCAGGCGCTCTACCACCGAGCTACACCCCAAGACCGAGGACCCAGTTTTGAGACTGGGATGTCCTGGCCCCAGAATCCCCAGGGTTGGGGTCAGGAGCGAGCAGCCACCACTTGAACTGGGCCCTCCCACCTTCCTGGAAGAGCAGGGCTGAGTGGGGGCGGGGCGGCTGTTGTTTGCATTGGTGGCTTGAACCCAGGGGTGGAGCCTGAGCCCGGGGGTGGAGCCTGAGCCAGCCGCTCAGGGCCCACAGCCCCAGGTGTGCCCCAGCCAGGGATCCAGACAGAGCTGCAGAGCACCGAGGTCACAGCACTGCTCACTGACTGTCCTGAGTTTTGGTCCCGAAGAAAGTCGGAGTCATCTGAGGCCACTGACCACTGGAGCCATGGTAGGGGCCTGTGGCATGGCCAGTCAGTCCAGCGGGGCTGTGTCCAAGCTGAGCCTGTGACCCAAGTGTGGGAGGGCAAAATGGAGCCACGGGAGAAGCCCTGGGGACCCTCTTGAAGGGACCTGAGGCTCTAGGGAGGTGCTGGCATGTTGGGAGAGGTTTGGGAGGGGAAGGCCTGGGCCGGGCTCCAGCGCCTTCACAAGGTTGCTGTGTGAATTTAGGGAAGTTACTTCACCTCTCTGAGCCTCTGCGTTGACTGCTGAAAAATAGCAACAACACTACCTATTCCATGTCACTGCCATAAAGTCTATATAAGAGGCAGAGGACCCCAGCACAGTGGCCAGCAGCACAGTGGGGTCCAACGGACGGGAGTCTCATCCCCAGGACTCCATGCTGTGGGCTGCAAGGACGCCTCCCAGACACGCCCTTCCCTGCTGGAGGAGTCCGGTGGGGAAGCTGGAGGCCGTCCCCAGTCCTGCTGGGGCCACCAGGGCACCTAGCCCCTTCCCTGACTGCCTTCTTAGTGGCAGCACCTCTCAGCGAGGACCCCGAGTCCTGCTTTCTCAAGCAGGACTTGAACTCATCTCTCCAGCAGAATTTTCTAGGCAGTCTACCTTCTGACCGTCTGGGAGACAGTGACAGGATACCCTCCGTGCAGCCACGGGGCTCTAGAGTTTCTAATAATGCACGTTCAATCTTCCCAGTGGCCCTGACCCAAGGCCCCAGCCTCCCCTCTCTGCGGCAGTGGAGACTGAGGGGCGGTGTAGACGGGTTGGGATTCGGAAAGCCCAGGGCTGCTCCCCTGCTGAGACCCGGCTTTTTCCTGGTACAGGTCCACGGGCACAAAGGGTTCCGGTTCCAAAACTGGGCAAAGACCTATGGCTGCTGCCCAGAGATGTACTATCAGCCCACATCCGTGGAGGAGGTTAAAGAGGTGAGTGGACGGCGGAGACAGTACAGCCTGCAGCACCAGGGAGGAGGCTGGAAACCCACTTCTCAGGCTAAGATCCTGCTCCCAGCCCAGAACTGCTGTCCAGGCCCAGGTTCCATGAAGTCCAGGCTCCTGCCTCCTCTTGGCCCAGCTCGGGATCAGCCCAGCAGCCCACCACGACTTTCATCCCACCTCCAATCTGCCCAGCGACGTGTCCAGGACCGCCCGAGCTGCACACACGCTCATACACACTCACGTTCACAGCCTTGAAACGAATTTCTGAGAAGCATGGGAAGGTGGATGGGAAGGGCACTGAGGGCCCGAGAAGGGACGAGAACATCTCAGTTGTAGCAGTGGCTGTAGGGGCTGGGCAGGGAGGCTGTGAGGCTGAGTGGCTTTTTTTTGGTACGAGGGATTGAACCCAGGGGCATTCTACCTCCAAGCCATATCCCCAGCCCTATTTTACTTTTTTTTTCTTTTGATATAGGGTCTAAGTTGCGGGGGGTCTTGCTAAGTTGCTGAGGCTGTTATTGAACCTGCAATCCTTCTGTCTCAGCCTCCCAAGTACTGGGATTTCAGGGATGAACTACCACATCTGGCTGAAACAGACATTTGTGTGTGTGTGGGGGGGTGGGAATTGAACCCAGGGGCATTCTACCTCTGAGCTACACCCCTAGCCCTATTTTATTTTTATTTGGAAACAGGGTCTTGCTAGGTTGATGAGAGTCTCACTTCTTGCTGAGATTGTCCTCGAACCTGCGATCCTCTTGTCTCGGCCTCCCAAGTACTGGGATGACAAGACTGCGCCACCACACCCAGCAGACATTTTTATCTGTAGGGCTGTGCAGCCTTGAACAGCCCTACACCTTGTTGTGGGGAGAGGAGAGGCTGGAGACAAAGGCCTTAGGGCATTTCTCAATCTTCCGCACCCATGAACGCTTTGTGCTATCAATTATAAGACCAGTGTTCTGCAGCAGAGATATGAGGGTGCCTGATCAGGGACGTGACCGTGAACGGACTCATTTAAGAGACATGATACATTCATTTATTTATTCGTTCAATAATCTTTGCACATCACCTACCTGTACGGGCCTGGAGTAGACACTGGACATATAAAATCACATTCAGCCACTGTCCCTGTCCCCGCGCAGTCTTTATTCTAGCATGGGAGGCCGACTTGGTCCTTGTAGCCAAGATACAGAGCCCGGGTCTTATCCTAAGGACACTGGACGCCCTTGGAAGGTCTTGTGTTGGCAGAGATGTGATCGGGTTTGCCTTTAGAAAGCCCCGAGCTGCGGGGAGGAATGGGCCAGAGCAGGGGATGAGGAGGGCGCCTCGGGCCCCCTTGTGGTCCCATCTCTTGGCCCATCTTCCCTCTGTTTTGGGGCGGCAGGCTCTGCTCCCGGAAGTCAGGCGACCTTGGAGGCCTGGGTGCATCGCTTGGGCTGCAGCGCCCCCTGCAGGCCAGGCCGCACCCCTGCGTGCTCTCTGTCTTCTGCCCTGAGTCAGGCCTGGCCCCCTCGTTGTCTCGGCAGGTGCTGGCCCTGGCCAGGCAGCAGAACAAGCGGGTGAAGGTGGTGGGTGGTGGCCACTCGCCCTCAGACATCGCCTGCACCGATGGCTTCATGATCCACATGGGCAAGATGAACCGGGTCCTCCAGGTACCGGAGCCCTTTGCACCCCACCTCTGCGCTCCCCTAAACTGGACAGCCTCGCCTCCACCCCAGACCCCACCCAGGGCACGATTCCTCCGCCTTTCCCCTCAGCCCCTGAGTCCCCAAAGCGACACCCTGATTCCTGGCCTGCCCCTGAGCAGCCCTCACCTGAACCCTCCCTGGCCAGGCTCAGGCATCCTGGGGGGGGGGGGGGCCTGTGGCCATGAAGGGAAGGTCCGCCCTCTCCACCAGCGCCTCCCCTCCGCTTCACTAGAACAGGAGCCATGGACCAGACTCCCGAAAGGCAGAGCCGCAATGACAAAGCCAGATGGGCCCAACGCGGCACTTAGCTCGTTTTACAAATGGAGAAACTGGAGATGAGAGATGGTCAGTGACTCGCCTGGGGTCACACGTCCAAACAGCAGCAAAGCCAGGCACAGACCCAGGACTGATACCGGCCGTGCCATTCACCCAGCACCTGGTTCCCACCAGCAACTCAGGGTGCCGGCAGGTGTCCCCCGGGTCAGGTGTCCTGTTTTCACATGATTGGGCCCAGGTTCCTTGAGTTTTAATTGTTTCCAGATAACCTCCCCTTCCCCGAGCCCACTAGCAACGATTTGGGTTTCTCTCCTATCTCCTTATGTGCTCAGGCTGACAGTCTCTACCTTTTAGAAAACGCCTGGGCCAAGACATCAGTCATGGCAGTAATTAACTCTGATTGCTAATTAGTGAGGACTGAGCTCCAGTGATCAATTTTACTGTGCTCCGTGCTCCGGGTCAATGGAGAGAGCATGTGGTTTGAAATCAGACAGATGTGGAGTCTCATCCCAGTTCTGCCACTGTGTTTGTGCGACCTTGGGCGAGTGACTCTGAGTCTCACCCTGTAAAGTGCAGCCCCTCCACCCAGGGCTGCCATGGGGGTCTCCCTGACATGGTACCCCTGTCCACATGGCAGCCACCAGACAGATGCTACATCTCCGCCCTTCCCCTTCCAGTTCTTAGTCTTTGCCTCGGTCTTCCCGGGGAGAGAATAGGTGGAGAATTTAAACCCCCTCCAGGAAAGTCAAGATAGTTGGTTACTTGCACAGCTACACAAAGAGGCCACCTTCCCGGCCTGGGTGGGGAGGGCGCAGCCCAGGTGTGGCGGAATCCCAGCCCCGGCTCCCCCAGGAGCAGAGCTCATCTCTCCTCCTCGCTCGGCCTCCTTCCCTTCACCCATGGAAGGAGGCACAGCTCACTCCACGGCTCCGGCGTTCTCAGGCTCAGTCCCCTTTGGGCTGCCTGCAGCAGGAGGTGGCTCCAGGTGATTACAGGGGGGACAGACACGCTCCTGCCTGTTTCCAGGGAGCCTGGCTCAGGGTGAGGGCCGGGCACCCCTGGCCTGTGCTGCTCTCTTGCAGGTGAACAAGGAGAAGAAGCAGGTGACCGTGGAGGCCGGCATCCTCCTGGCCGACCTGCACCCCCAGCTGGACAAGCACGGCCTGGCTCTGTCCAAGTAAGCGCCTCCCCATCCCAGGTGGGCCAGGGCTGCCTGCGCCCCTGCCCTAGCCTGCACCAGACACTCCAGGATCCAGCCAGAGCCAGAAAGGAGCACTTCTCAGGGTGCACCCCTTTCTCTGGGTCCCCATTCTCCCCCCTCAGGATGCCTGGCTCTTCAGCCCCTATGGGTCCAGGGGCTGTTTTGTGGGTGTAGAAAGAAATAGGCCAGGCAGGCAGGGTAATCTCAGTAGTCAGGAGGCTGAGATAGGAGGATCGCAGGTTTGAGACCAGCCTCAGCAACTTAGCGAGACTCTCAGCAACCTGGCAATACCCTGTCTCAAAACTAAAATAAAAGAGCTGTGGGTATAGCTCAGAGGTAGAATGCCCCTGGGTTCAATATCAGTACCACAAAAAGAAAAGAGAGAGAGAGAGAAGAAAGGAAGAAAGAGTTGAGCTGAGCATTAAATAACACTCTTGAGCAGGAGTGGGACAATCATAGCTTAAGTCCTTCTGGAAATTTGCAATAAGCAGCTCTAGGGATCAAAACTCAAGGATATGCAAAACAAGCGCTCAGAGGAGCAGAAGAGCTAGTTGACAGCCCTGGGGTTTCCTGGCATACCTTCCAAGCATCGCTTGTCCCTCCATTCACATGTGGTGTCAGTGATGGCTCAGGTTTAGTATCAGGAGTTTCCAATGAAATGAGAGTCAAATGCAGCCAAAGGAGCGAGTCTCTAACTGTGGGTTTCAACCATTAGAAACAGGTAGCAAAGGTTCTGCACATTAGGGTAATGATCGCACCGCAGCTGGAAGTCGACCCACGGAAGGCGCACTGGGTCTTTAGGCGCAGGTGGTCTGGGCACCTCGGCCTTCTTGTCATAGGCCCTGGGCCACCGCAACTCCTATGCCTCCTGGAATCCATCTGTCCCTGCTTCCCTGAGAGTTACAGCAGCGGGGCACAGTGGCACACACCTGTAATTCCAGTACTTGGGAGGCTGAGACAAGAGAATCACAGGTTGGAGGTCAGCCTCAGCAACTTAGGGAGACCCTTAAGAATCTAGCAAGACCCTATTTCAAAAATTTAAAAAATAAAAATAAAAAGGGCTGGGGGTGTAGCTCAGAGGTAGAATGCCCCTGGTTTCAACCCACAATACCAACACTCACTAAGTTGCTGAGGCTGACCTCGAACCGGTGATCCTCCTAGCTTAGCCTCTCAAGCACTGGGATTACAGACGTGCGCCATGCTGCTGTGAGTCTTTCTGATTCCCGCCCCCCGAGGGGTGCTGCTCCCTTAGGGGTCTGGCCCCTGCACACACTGAGCCTCTTCTTACTCATTCTGGGGAGGGCTTTATCCTTAGAGCTTTATCCTGCGGAGCCCCTGGAAGTTCCAAGCAGGAGGGGTGACGGAGCCTCCTCCCCCTCAGACCTAGGGGGTGCCGATCTGTGCCATTCGTCTGTTCCTGGGGGATTCCTCGGGCTGGAAGCAGAGGCCTCTAAGCAGGAGCCTGTGGGGCTGGTGGTGGAGCTGTCGTTGCAGCAGATGGGGGAGAGCGGCCTCGCAGGCTGTAGAGACCCTTATGCGGGGCAGGCCTCCCCTCAGAGCCCCTCCTCACTCCGCTGACAGTCCACTGAGATGAGACTCAGGCCCAGGAAGGAGAAGGGCAGCCACACTGCCCAGGCTAGGGGAGGCTAGATGTGGGGTGTGGGCCCCCCTGGATCCGGGCAGCCTATGGTCCCGAGATGTCTAACTGGTCTCTGTGTCCCTCTCGCTGCCTCCTGCTGAGCCCAGCATGGGCGCCGTGTCGGATGTGACCGCAGCCGGTGTCATCGGGTCTGGAACACACAACACCGGGGTCGAGCATGGTATCCTGGCCACTCAGGTGAGTCCCCTGCCTCTGCGGGCAGACCCGGCCCAGCAGCGCACGGGCTTCACACCCACCCCACCTCGCTCTGATGGAGACCCAACAGGTGCCCTCCAGGGAGGCCAATTCCACCACCAAATCCCAGGGGCCCCAGATCAGCCAATGCTCACAGTTGCCAGGACCCTCCTTCCATGACCAGCTCTCTGGAGCCTCGCAGGTACCACGTGGCAGGAGCAGCCAGGGCAGGGGTGCTGTCCCCATGGAAAGGTGCGAGCCAAGAGCTGGGCAGGGGATGGCACCACCCAGGTGAGCAGGTGGGGGCGTACCAAAAGGCGCATCTTAACTTCACCAGGCTCCAGTTTGGGAAACTGGGTAAGAGCACAGTTCTGGGACTCGAACTTGCTATCAGAGCCTGGCTCCCCCACTCACTGGGTCCATGTGTGTAGGCAAGGTGCTCAAATTCTCTGGACAATGCTGTGAAATTGTCAGCTAAAATGAAGAGTAAAGCCAGGCACAGTGGTGCACACCTGTAATCCCAGTGCTTGGGAGGCTGAGACGGGAGGATTGCAGGTTTGAGGTCAGCCTCGGCAAGTTAGCGAGCCACTCAGCAACTTAGTGAGACCCCGTTTCAAAATAAAAAATAAAAAGGGCTGGGGGTGTAGCTTGGAGGTAGAATGCCCTTGGGTTCCATCCCCAATACCAATATATATATAGATAAATATAAATAAATAAATAAATAAATGAAGAGTAAAGCCAACTCTCAGAAAGGAAGCGTGTGGGATTACGAGCATGAGGTTCCACGTTTAATGGCGGGGGGGTCCGATGGCAGTTCGAGGTTCCCTGCATCGGGAGCCAAAGGCAAAGGCCTATAAGTTTCAACATTGCATTAGGGGGGCGATTTCCAGGCGCGTGAAGTCCTCCATGGACTCTGCCATTTCCTCCTCAAAGCTGGGTCCACAGCGCAAGAGAGCCCAGTGGAAACTGGGGGTGAAGACCACGTGGGAGCCACACCCCCAAAGATTTGGCCCCAGGCCTGGTCCCCTCTCCAGGACTGATGTCAGGCTGCTCACCGCGGTTTCTACAACATGATCAGCAGAGTATGAACACAGTTCTGAGCAGCCAGATGCTAAAACGCCCACAAGGCTTACTGGCTACCTCTCCTTGGAAGCCGGCCGAGCAGGCCTGGGAGCCAGGGAGGGAAGTTGCTGATTGATCTTACACCTCACACCAGCGTCAGGCAGCCAGGGGAGGCGACTGACACCTTCCATAGCCCTCTGCACCGGGCACTCAACCACACGCTTAACATATTCTTTTTTTTTTTTTTTCAGTACTGGGAATTAAACCCAGCAGCATTCTACCTCTGAACTACACCCCCAGCCCTTTTTATTTTTTTAATTTTGAAACAGGGTCTCGCTCAGTTGCTGAGAGCCTCACTAAATTGCTGAGGCTGGCCTCAAACCTGTGATCCTTCGGTCTCAGCCTCCCAAGCACTGGGATTACAGGTGTGCGCCACCACGCCAGGATTGACATATTCTCTCTATGAATCCTCACCACACTTTCTGAGATGATTGCTATCATTTTCAGGGGGAAGGGAGTACTGGGGATTAAACCCAGGGTGTTCTACCTCTGAGCTACACCCCCCACCCTTTTTATTTATTTTGAAATAGGATCTTGCTAAGTTGCTGAGACTGGTCTCGAACCCACAATACAGAATGAGGATACAGAGGTTGAATGCCCAAAGTCACACAGCCAATAAAACAGTGCCCCCTTCACAGGTTTTCAGGTGCTATTGACGCATTCTACAGACCAGCTCTCGTTGCTCTAAACCTTAGAATCTCATTTTTGTAAAAATCGCTGTGACACCCTTGCTCCCGCAGCTGGCCGCCGTGCCCCATTTCTGCCAGCTTCTGCTCTCTGGTCTTTGGTCACTGTTAATCAGAATTAGTTCCCCCGTGTCCGTTCTCTCACCGTGAGCACCCAACCGCCAACTGCACGTCAGAAGTCATTTCCATCCAAATTAGCAGGTCGCAGAGCGTGGAGGACTTAAACAGCAGTGAAAGGGGGTCCCCCTGGAAATGGGGGCCACGGGGAGAGCTGCAGAAGTTTATCATCCGTTTCCAGCCAGCACCCCAGTCCTGGCAGAGCCAGAGGTGTCTGGTTGCGGGTGGCCCAGCAGGAGGACTTGGTTTTCGAGGGAGGGGAAGACTCATGGCCGCTCACCTATAGGCCAAGAGGAGCAAGGGCAGCTAGCCACCCTCTGCTCGCTCACCCTGTGGCCGAGACCCCCTGGGATGGTCCCAGGAGATCTGTCTGGAAGTCCCACGGGGTCCTGGGAACATGTGACACCTGGCCTCCCTTCTGAGGACCAGCGGGAAGCGAGGGGTGTCTGGGGCTGGTTCTGAAGTGGCTTTTCTCCCACCGCCAGGTAGTGGCGCTGACCCTACTGACGGCAGACGGGGTGCTTCTGGAATGTTCCGAGTCCAGCAACGCCGAGGTGTTCCAGGCCGCACGGGTGCACCTGGGCTGCTTGGGGGTCATCCTCACCGTCACCCTGCAGTGCGTGCCCCAGTTCCACCTGCAGGAGACATCCTTCCCTTCCACCCTGAAAGAGGTACGGGCCCTCGCTCACGCTGCTCAGCCTCGGAAGAGAAATGGAGGGTTTGGGACCCAGGATCAGTACCCAGCTCCGAGTGGCTGAGCTCTGCGGGACTGGTCTCAGTGCGGCGCTGGGCAGACAAAGGGCTGGATGACCATCACAGGAGAAGGGGAGAGGGCAGCAGTGACCACTTCCGATCAGAGAGGGGCCGCCATCCTGCCGGGCTCTCAGATCAGAACTTAATCATGGCTTCAGACCCCGTGCTCCTATTCGGACACGGAGCTGAGTGCATGAACGGTCCTCTGACAATGGCCCTTGAGGTCTGCTTTTCATTTTGGAACCGGATAGGGGTCCAAGGAGGTCCCCCAGAGGGAGGAGGGGGCCTCAACTCAGCCCTGGCAGGTTCTTGACTTAAGTCACAGAAAGGATTTTCAGGATGCATCAAAGAGGTACAAAGATTTATTTAAGAAAGCAAGGAGATTCGTTCAGGAAAGCAAGCAGAAGAGCAAGAGATACTCCAAGGGAGACGTGTAGGCGCTCGAGAGTGAGAGGCGCTTTTGAGGTCCTGGGTGTGTGTGTGTGTGTGTGTGTGTGTGTGTGCATATAATACTGGGGATGGAACTCAGGGGCATTCTACCTGGGAGCTATACCACCAGCCGAATTTTATTCTTTTATTTTAAAACAGGGTTTCACTAAGTTGCTGGGGGCCTCATTAAGTAACTGAGGCTGGCCGTGAACCTGAAATCCTCCTGTCTCAGCCTCCCAAGTACTGGGATTACAAGCGTGCGCCACCCACCTGGCTTTAGACTCTTCTTTGTAAAGGGAACTTTGCAGATAGTGAGCGTGTGAGGTGCGTGGGGTAGGGGGCCGCCCGCAGCCTGGCGAGCTCAATGCTCCTCCTCACGGAGCCCAGGGCAGGTCCTGGTGGTCTCGTCCTCTCAGGATCTCTAAGTTGACGTCATCTAGCCAAGGGAAAATGTGCCCAATATACCTAAGTCTCTAACAGCGTTTCCCTTGGCTTTATTTAGTCTAAACTAAATACATTGTGTAAACTAGCAAGGCACGTAGGCGTTGATCACCTGGGCTCACAATACTCTAAGATTCAAGGCCCATTAAAGAATTTATGCTGGGAGGAAAACAGGCTTGGGGAGTAAAGGTGGGGTGCTCATGGAGCTTCTTAAAGTTATAGTTTCTTTTCCTTTTCCTGTCGGTCTCCTTTCTACCCATCCTGGTTCCTTCTAGCCTGCATGACATTGAACCCGCCATGACGGGCTCATATTGACTCCAGCCAAGGCCTGGTTCTGTTTGAGCCTGACCTTGGGTTGCCTCCCCGCATGTCAACACGCACACAAGCACACACAGGTGTACACACACACACACACATGCACGCACACATGCACACATGCACACACACATACACAAGCATACACGCACTCGCTGGAGCCAAACATTGCCTAAAAGCCCCAGCTCAGAACACGAGACTTTGGGGACAGTCCAGATGCAAACCGTGACACTCATTTAGCACAAAGTTGCCCTTGCAGCATAGGACCATTCCGGGTGGGAAGACAGACGTGCCTCTCTCAGGAACCAAAGCCGAGAAGTGGGCGCCATTACATTTACTGCTGGGATTCTGGACTTGAATCCAGAACTTATTCTAAGACCGGCCCCCTTCCCCAACCCCACAGCTACCTGTCCACCCCTCAAATCTACATTTTGGCCACAAACTTGTCCGGTATCTGTCTGACGGGCTTCAGGGAGGCACGGTGTGCTCTGTGACATTATCTCTATGTGCAATAATGAGCCACGTCAGAGCAGCACACTCCTGTCCATTTCATTAGGGAACTACGAGGTACCAGAGATAAGAGATGGCGATGCTGGCAATATAAGAGGACTAGAAGCAGCAGCTTATTCCTAGATAGTGCTTAACACATGCCTGGTAGCATTTTAAACACTTTCAAGCCATTCGCTCATTAAATCTTCCGGACAGTCCTGACACAGGAACTACTATTAACCCCATCTTACAGATGAAGAACTGAAGCACAGAGGTGTTAGGTAACTTCCCAAACTCACACAGCTAGTCATTGCTTAAGTCAGGACAAATAAGAATCCCTTGTGCTGGGCATGGTGGTGCACATCTGTAATCCCAGTACCTGGGAGGCTAAGACAGGAGGATCACAAGTTTGAGGCCAGCCTTAGCAACTTAGCAATACCCTGTTTCCATAAATAAATAAAATGGTGTTGGCGGGGGTGTAGCTCAGAGGTAGAATGCCCCTGGCTGGGTTCAATCCCCAGTACAAAAAAAAAAAAAAGGATCACTTTTTCCTTCTAAGCTACTTAGAAGTCAGCATGTCAGTGGGCCGTTTTAACGCCCAGCATATCTTAAGACTCACTCTATGTCACTTGGCAACGTTAGGACAATTCGGGTATTCTCTTTTGAAGGGGAGAGACCGAGGCACACCTGGGCCCTGGCTTCCAGTTTTCCCTGCCGTCTTCCTTTGACCTGCACCGTCCTCCCCTTTCCTCCTGTTGCTCCAGGTCCTTGACAACCTGGACAGTCACCTGAAGAAATCCGAGTACTTCCGCTTCCTCTGGTTCCCGCACAGTGAGAACGTCAGCATCATCTACCAGGACCACACCAACAAGGTAGCTACCCGGCCCTGCACAGCGTCCTGGAGCCGGGGGTTGCCAGCGACCAGCGTGCGCCCTCCCAGTCCTCACCCCCCTCACAGCCCCCAACCCTCCCGGCTCCCAGAGCGGCTGACACTTATCACCATCCGAATGACCAGCGAGACAGAAGTGTCGCTGAATATAGGCAACATGCAGAAAGGCCAGTGGGCGAAGGTGGCTGAGTGGAGATCCAGTGTGTCTGCGAGTGGGGACATGTGGTCAAGGACAACCTAGACATAGGGGCAGGGAAGCAGAGAGCAGAAGTGCAGATGGGATAGGTCAGGACATTTGAGAGCCCTGGGCAGCTGGGCTGGACCTGAGAAGCTGCTCACACATCCCTCCTTCCTCTCACATCCCCATCTCCCCCACCCCTGCTGGTACCATTGAAGAGACCATTAGTTTTGTCTCTCTCCCATGTTCTGAATTAACAGGCTGCTTCCGGGCAGTAGAAAACACATCCTTCTCTTAGGATGAGTGTTGATGTGCCGTGACCCCTGCTGTGTGTGGGGGCCAGCCTTGTAGGGTCCCCCAAGAGTGACTGCCAGATATACATCCTTGTTTTGTGCAAAATAATTGGGTAAACACACGGAGAAAGAAGCAGGAAAGGCAAGGAGTAGGGCATGGAAACTGGCTCCGCCACCAGGAAGTAAGGTTTTCAATTGTCTGGGGGGGATGTATCGCCCTCTTCCCTCCCTCCTACCCCACACGAAGCCACTCGTGGGACACTTCTCCTCCTCAGGGGACAGTGATGACTAGGTCAGAAGGCAGCTCAGCCTTGGTGCCCAACTGATGACACATTCTCCTTCCCAGCCCCCCTCCTCTTCAACCAACTGGTTTTGGGACTACGCCATTGGATTCTACTTGCTGGAGTTCCTGCTCTGGACTAGGTAGGAACGCACAGGGAACGTTCTCCGGCATCTGCCATATGTTGCTGAGGGTGTTGTCCTTCAAAGAATAACACCCCCACCTTTATGCATGCAAACTGGGTGTCTCCTGGGTGTGGGGAAGTGGTTTTCATTTCTGGATGCAAGTTTGAATTACCTGCAGAGCCCGGGGCTCATCCTAAGGGCAGTGGAAGTCATTAGCAGGTTTGAAGAAGAATGTGTTTTATTTTTTGTATTTGTTTGGTACTGGGGATGGAACCCTGGGGCATTCTACCTCCAAGGTACACCTCCACCCCTTTTTATTTTTGATGGAAATAGGCTCTCCCTAAGTTGGTGAGGCTGGCCTTGAACCTCCAATCCTCCTGTCTCAGCCTCCCAAATACTGGGATTACAGGTGTGCGCCACCACGCCTAGCTTGAGGGAGTGTTTTAGAATGAGCCATCCAGCTGCTGTAAGGGATGGATGGGCAGGGGTGGGAGGGATGTGAGGAGGAGCTGAGCACCAACCCACATGAACGTGCCTGTGATGTGATGTGATGGATGGACGGACGGATGGACGGACAGACGGATGGATACTTTGAAAGCAGAAGTGAGCCAGGCATACTGGCACACACTCATAATTGCAATACTTAGGCGTCTGAGACATGAGGATTGCAGGTTTGAGGCCAGCCTCTACAATTTAGTGAGACCCTGTTTCAAAATAAAAAATGGAAAGGGCTAGGGGTATAGCTCGGAGGTAGAATGCCCCTGGGTTCAATCTCCAGTAACAGTAACGCGCGCACGCGCACACACACACACACACACACACACACACACTGTTTCTAGAAATTAGAAGTGTCCAGGTGTGCCCAGGCATGGATGAAATGGTTCTCCAGGCTCCTTAATCAGAGTCTACCTGGGACTGACCTGGCAGAAGCCAGGGTGGCCAGGACTGTAGATTTATTCCCCAACAGCACATGAGCAGCCATTCCCCACGACTCCTCTCCTCCCCAGCCCTGGAAAGCACAGTGTGCTCCTTGTCTCTGTGGATTTGCCCATTCTGCACATTTCAGGTAAATGGATTTAGACAGCGTGTAGCCTTTGTGGCTGGCTTCTGCTTTGCACAGGGTTTCCAACATTCTTCACATTGTGACATTCCTTCCTTCCTTCCTTCCTTTTTATGGCCATATAATATTCCCTGGTATGGCTAGACCACATTCTGTTTATCCACTCTCCCGTGAATGGGCATTTGAGTCGTTTCTACTTTGGGGTAATTCTGAACAATGCTGCAGTAAACATCCGTGTGTATGTTTGCGTGTGGACGTAAGTTTTCAGTTCTTTGGGGATATGCCTAGGTGTGGAACTGCCAAGTCACGTGGTAATTCTACTCTTAGCTTTTTGAGAAACTGCCAAATGGTTTTCCAAAGGAGCCATATCAAGTCACAAGCCCACCAGCAATTTACAGAGGTTCTGATTTCTGCGCATCCTAACGAAGCGCGTTGTTATCTGCCATTTTTGTTTAAGTCATCCTCGTGAGTATGAGGTGGTATTGCATCAGGGCGGGCTCTGTCGGTCCTGGGCACAGGTTCCTGGACCCACACCAGGGCCACGCTCGGCTCCTGGTTACAGTGACCCTGTGCCCTGGGGCCCGTGGAAGCCCCGCCACGGCCAAGCTGGTCCCTGAGACACCAGAAAACATCTGTGTTGAGAGAGATGAGTTCCCTCTCCCTGGCAGTCCCCATGCCCAGAGCTTAGTTCCAGGAAACTCGGGCCAGTTGGGACAGTGGAAAGAGCACAGGCTGGGGACTCAAGTGGACCCGGACCCTGATCCTCACCTCCTCGCTTCCTGCTGTGTGACTCTGGGTGAATCGCTCTGCCTCTCTGAGCTGTGCTTCACCCATAAAGTAGAACTGTTGGGATGGTTGAGTTGCTAGGTGGATCCAACGTGCAGTCCACAGGAAGGGTGTCCGCTCCACACTTTCCTCCCTTCTCACCATGGCCGGCGAGCGCGCCCCGTGCCTCCTGCAAGCCCTCCTCCTCTGGAGCCGCCTGCAGCCCCACAGTGGGTGCTCCGAGCAGCTGGGCTGGATCTATAGCAGATAATGAGAAGGCCGGGACGGGACGGGTGGGGACAGACAGGCTGGTGGCGGGAGGGGAGAGATCTACTTTCCCAGTGAACTTGGCAGACTCAGCTCCTTCGCACTCTCACAGGCTGAGAAAACCACATTGAAAACAATGCAGATCGCCATCAAAGGCGAACGGTGGGGCGAGATGTGCACCATCCCTCACCTGACTGCCAGGTGGCCATCGAAAGAATGAGTCACACGGGCACAGCCAGCGGGCTCTCCACGCTACCGACGGGCAACAAAGGGGTCCTGGGTGTTGAGAACGGGACCCTCAGCCCCGTCCTTGGCACACAGCTAGTGCATAATAAATACCAGGTGTTAGGCTTAGCGTGCCCCCTCCGCCCGGCCCCGACACCCTCCTCCGCCCTGTCCCCCAGCACCTTCGTGCCGTGCCTCGTGGGCTGGATCAACCGCTTCTTCTTCTGGCTTCTCTTCACCGGCAAGAAGGAGAACAGCGACCTCAGCCACAAGATCTTCACCTACGAGTGCCGCTTCAAGCAGCACGTCCAGGACTGGGCCATCCCCAGGTGCGGCTCCTTCCTGGGCGGCTAGCTTCCGGGGCGGGGAGCCCCTGTGGCCGGGCGCTCATGCCGAGTCTGGGGCGGGGTCCCCGGCGGTCCCCCCCCCACCCTGAGGTCTGGGTTCTGTGGCCCTGGGCTGCGTGCAGAGAGAAGACCAAGGAGGCCCTGTTGGAGCTGAAGGCCATGCTAGAAGCCAACCCCAAGGTGGTGGCCCACTACCCCGTGGAGGTGCGCTTCGCCCGGGCGGACGACATCTTGCTGAGCCCCTGCTTCCAGAGGGACAGCTGCTACATGAACATCATCATGTACAGGTGACGGCTCATCATGAGGGTGTGGCGGGCGGCGGTGTGACACCGTCCCCTCAGACTTGAAGGACCCCTCTCCTTCCTCAGCCTCTCAGTGCTGGCTCTGCCGCCACCTTCTCTAGGGGGACTTCGCTGAGCCTGGCAGTGGAGATGGTCTCTCCCCACTTTGAGTTCCTTATAACACGCCCTCTCTGTAGACTCTTATGCCAAGTACCATGTCCAGTCTATATTATATTAATATGATATTAATATTATGAATTAATATTAGGAATAGCTACCATTTATGAAGCAGATATTATAGAATGACAAATATATTGCATCTCATGTGCCCACTCCAGGCTGCTCGGTGATTCGAGCAGCCTGGAATGCTGGGTTAAGAAGGATTCCGAGAGCATGGTGGAGCACACCTGTAATCCCAGTACTTGGGAGGCTGAAACAGGAGGATTGCAGGTCCTCAGCAAGAAGGAAGACTCTTGGCAACCTAGCGAGACCCTGTTTCAAAACAAAAATATAATAAGGTCTGGGGGTGCAGCTCAGAGGTAGAATGCCCCTGGGTTCAATCCCCAGCACCACACCCCCAAGATACACCCCCAGACTTACTTTATTTTTTACTTGGAAACAAAGTGTCACCAAGTTGCGAAGGGCCTCGCTAAATTGCTGAGGCTGGTCTTGAACCTGAGATCCTCCTGTCTCAGCCTCCCAAGTACTAGGATTATGGGTGTTCACCACCACGCCCGGCTCCTACCTTGAATTTAAATTCAGAAGTGAGGAAGTTGCCATGGAGATGCAGCTGAACATGTTCACCTGAGTTTTTAAAAATGGAGTCGGACTTTTCCCATCGGGCAGTCTGATTGGCTGGGCAGGGAGGACTGACTGGCGCCACCCACTGGGTTAGAAGAGCATGTTTTCCAGACATGAAGGAGGTTGTCCTGGGACCCCAAGGCCCTGTCAAAAGGACACCATGTGTGTGTTTATATATACATACATATGCACATACAGTGATGCTTCAATTCACAGTGAGGACACAATCTAACAAATGTGTCATTAGACGATTTTGTCATGATGAATGAATGCATGGACATGAACCTTGGTGATACATCATATTGCACACCTCGGCTAGGCGGTATAGCCTGCTGCTCCTAGGCTACAGTCCTGTGTAGCCTGTGACTATGGTAGGCAGTTGTAATGCAATGGTAGGTCTTTGTGTATCTAAGCAGAAAAGGTATCACAAAGATCCCCGGCGACAGGAATTTTTCAGCTCCACTATCTTATGCAACCACCACTGTAGAGTGGTCTGTCTTTGACAAGATTATTTAAACTCACAGTAACGTTCAGATACAGTGAATCATGCAGGAGGGCACACATCCTTTTCAGAATCCTTCGGGGATGAGCAGTGAGCAGAGCCAGCCCTGATCCCTACCTCACAGCCAGGTCTGGGCAGGGCGTAGGGAAGGGGCCTGATGACTGTGGGTGGGATGCAGAGCAGGGCGGGACTCACCTCCTTCTGCCTCCCCCACCCCAGGCCCTACGGCAAGGACGTGCCTCGGCTGGACTACTGGCTAGCCTACGAGACTATCATGAAGAAGTATGGCGGCCGGCCCCACTGGGCCAAGGTAGGACCTGTGGGCAGCTGCTATGCACTGTGGCCCCCAGCAGAGGGCGCCTCTCCTTCCCCACACCTCTTGCTACTAAGGCTGCATCCCAGGCCCGGTTCCCCTCCCTCGCTCAATTTCCAGCAGCCCAGCATTGTTGTGACCTCAGGATTTCCAGAGAACTGATTCTCATAGGAAGCCTATGAGCAGGATAAGGAGGGATGCGTGAGCCCATTTGACAGATAGGAAAGCGTGGGTGGCAACAAGCAGTCCAGTGCTGGTTCTAACCCTTCCTGCTTTACTTTCCAAGCCCCCTCCTTTCCATTTGGGATTTGGGTCTCCACCTTAGGCCTGCGTGCAGCTGGGGGCAGCCCCGTGTCTCACGCGGGCTGGGGAGTCGGGGACACCTGCTCTGCAGCCCTGCTGACCTGCCGGCTCCAGGGACGAGGCCCACTGTTGCTTCCACAGGCCCACAACTGCACCAGGAAGGACTTTGAAAAAATGTATCCCGCCTTTCCGAAGTTCTGCGCCATCCGCGAGAAGCTGGACCCCAGCGGGATGTTCCTGAATTCCTACCTGGAGAAGGTGTTCTACTGAAGCAGGAAAAAGCGAACCACCCACGCGTCTCCCAGGCCTGCCTTGATACAGCGGAGGCCCAGCGTCCCCCCGGCATGAGGGACAGACCTCGCTCCCTTATCGTCTTGCCCCCCCCCCAGAAAGGGTGGCCTGGCCCCCAAGTCCCTTCCTGTGCCTACAGTCACTGCAACCCGTTTTCTGGAGAGAGGGCCTCCCCCACACGTTGTGTTTGCCAGGTCAGGTCACTCACAGGTCCCGCCTGCCAGCTGGGTGTGGCAGGGACAGTCCAGGTCTGCAGCCTCAGGTGTCCCCTCCCCGGCCCCCAAGGATGCGTTGGGCACAGAGGTAGTGTGCACCATGCCCTGCTTGCTTTCACACTTGAGGGTCTTCCAAATGCTCGGGCCTGTGCGGGTCTGCCTGGAACTACCCTCTTCTGGAAGCTTCCTCCTGGCCCTTCTCCCACAACCACCTGACCTTTAGCATGTTTCCTGCCCGGGATGTTTAGGGGCCAGAGTCTCCTCATCCCCTTCTTAATAAAGACCAACAATTGTCTCACTGTGTGTGCCTTCCTCTTTAGCTCCAGGGTCACCCTTTGGGGGCCTCGGCAGCCCTATATTTTAGATAGTTTACTACTTATTTATTTATTATTTATTTTGGTACTGGGAATTGAACCCCAGGGAATTCTACCTCCAAGCTACACCCCCAACCCTTTTGATTTTTTTTGTTTTGAAACAGAGTCTTGTTAGGTTTCTGAGAGTCTCATTGAATTGCTGAGGCTGTCCTTGAACCTGTGATCCTCCTGTTTCAGCCTCCGGAGTACTGGGATTACAGGCATGCGCCACCACACTTTACATTTTGATTTTTAAACTCTATGAATATTGCAGTCTATTCCATTGTATTATCACATTGTACATTCTTAAATAATGTTTTATTTTCCAAATCTTTTCTCTGGAGGACTCTGATACACAAGGAAAGAAATGGAGTGATGAAGCAAACAAAAAGTATAGCAGGCTAAGCCCTGAGGCTTTGGAAATCGTCATGTCCGAATCACCCTTCATTCTACAGATGAGGAAACTGAGGCTCAGAGAGATGAGGAAACTTGCCCAGTGTCACCCAGCAAGCGAGGAAAGACAGTGTCTTAAGAGTTTTGAACCAAGCCGGGCGTGGTAGCGCACTCTTGTAATCCCAGTACTTTGGGAGGCGGAGACCGGAGGATCCGAGTTCGCGGCCAGCCTCAGCTCTCTCTCTCTCTCTCTCCCCCTCTGTCTCTCTCTCTCTCTCTCTCTCTACTTAGTGAGGCCCTCCGCAACTTCGTGAGACCCGGTTTCAAAAATAAAAGTATAAAAAAGTAGGGCTGGGGGTGTAGCGCAGAGGTAGAATGCCCCTGGGTTCAATCCCCGGTACTGCAAAAAAAAAAAAAAAAAGAG
>PVJS01015020.1:0-39497 GCA_004027185.1 Glis glis | reverse complement strand
TCCTATTTTTTTATACTTTATTTTGAAACTGGGTCTCACGAAGTTGCGGAGGGCCTTACTAGGTAGAGAGAGAGAGAGAGAGAGAGAGAGAGAGACAGGGAGAGAGAGAGAAAGAGAGAGAGAGAGAGCTGAGGCTGGCCATGAACCCAGATCCTCCGGTCTCCGCCTCCCAAAGTACTGGGATTACAAGCGTGCACCACCACGCCCGGCTTCCTTTTATTTTTTATTTTGAAACAGGGTCTTGCTAAGTTGCTGAGACTGGTCTCAAGCCTGTGATCCTCCTGTCTCAGCCTCCCAAGTACTGGGATTTCAAATGGGTGCCACCATGCCTGACTTTAATTTTTTTTGAAACAGGGTCTCACTAAGTTACCGAGGCTGGCCTCGAACCTATGATTCTCCTGTCTCAGCCTCCCGAGTACTGGGAAGATAGGCATGTGCCATCAGGCCTGGCTGAATATTGGTTTGAATTGCATCCTCCCAAAGGTTCCTGTGATTGGTCTGCAGGGTGGCCATATGATGGGACCTTTAAGAGCTGGGGCCTAGGGGAGGTCCTTAGGTCCCTGGGGGCCTGCGGTAGTTCTTTTGTGACCCCATCATTACAACAGGAGCAAGCCTGGTCCCTCTCAGCTCTCTCTGCTTCCTGTTCAGCTGTGATCTGCCTGTTCCTGCGGCGCTCCCACCACTGCTATCTGCTGGAGATGATGCAGCCTGGGTGGCCTTCGCCAGCCCTCCTCTATGTTGTTTGGACTTTTAGCTCCCAAAACTCTTTCTTTTTTTTTTTTGTGGTACTGGGGATTGAACCCAGGGGCATTCTACCTCCAAGCTACATCCCCAGCCCTATTTTTTGTTCTTTATTTTGAAACACGGTCTCACTAAGTTGTGGAGGGCCTCACTAAGTAGCTGAGGCTGGCCACAAACCCGGATCCTCTGGTCTTAGCCTCCCAAGTACTTGGATTACAAGCGTGCGCCACCGCGCCGGGCTCCAAAACTCTTGAGTTAAATTAACCTCTTTTTCTTCATAAGTAGGCCTGCGCCAGGCATCTTGTCATGGTGGTGAAAAGCTGATCAATTCACACAGAATTCCAGGTTGGTTGTCTTTCTCCAAAACTGAAGGGCTTAGGTGCTACCTTATCCAAGAGTCAGAGAGAGCTTGGTATGGTGGTGCACGCCTGTAATCCCAGTATGTAGGAGGCTGAGACAGGTTCAAGGACAGCCTCATCAATTTAGTGAGACCTTGTTTCAAAATAAAAATAAAATAGGGCTGGGGTGTAGCTCAGAGGTAGAATGCTTCTGGGTTCAATCCCCAGTCCCACGCACCCAAAAGAAAAAAAAAAGGAAAAAGGAAAAAGGGTCAAAGAGGGTGTTTTCTCTGACTATTTGTAGTTAAAGACATGCTGTGGTGATTAGAGCTCTTGTTTTCTCTAAAGGATAGTTATGTAGAGACTTTGAGACTGGAATTAATGGTAAAATATACTTGAAAATTATTGAATTAAAAATGTCCCTGCTATAGTTTGGTTAAGTACTCCCTGAAAGGTCCATATGTTGAAGACTTGGTCCCCAGGATGCTGCTGCTGGGGGTGGTGGACCGTTAGGAGCTGGGGCTTTGTGGGAGGTCCCTAGGTCATTGGGATGTGAGCTCCAAGGGGGGTTAGGGGATCCTGGGCTCCTCCTCTTTGCTGCCTGGCTTGTAAGGCACTCTTGCTAGAGTCCCCAAACGAATGGGGCCACTCCATCATGGACCTCCAAAAGGATGAGCCAAAATAAACCTTTTCTTGCTATAAATTAACTGCCTCAGATATTTTGTTACAGATAGAAAGCTGACTAATACAAGCCCATTTTTTCCCCCAATCTTCATTAGGGTGAATGACAACCTTCTGACAGATCTGTTGACAGGTCTAATGTCAACCTTCTGACAGTTTTCTATTGAAGTATAAGGAATATTTTACATTTTGATAATTAATCAAAATACATTTGATACAATTGATATATTTCAGATGTATCTAGACATTTTAGGGAATCTGAAATTTAGATATTTAAAAGGATATGAGGCCACTTAAATAACATAATTCCTACAAATCAACAACCTGACCAGCAGACTTAAAAGTTCTTTTGAAGCCGGGAGCAGTGTTGCAAGCCTGTAATACCAGTACTTGGGAGACTGAGACAGGAGGATTGTGGGTTCAAGACCAACCTCAGCAACTTAGCAAGGTTCTCAGCAACTCTGTGAGACCATGTTTCCAAATAAAAATATAAAATAGGGCTGAGGGTGTAGCTTGGCAGTACAATGCTTTTGAGTTCAATCCCCAGGCACCATACACATAAAATAGCTGTTTTGAAAGTCACACTTACTGCAATTTGAGGTAATCTTTTGCTCTCTGATAGTTTACATTCTGAAAAAATGTTATTTCCTGAAAGAGAAAAATTAAAAGAACATTATGTAAAGCAGGAAAACTGGGGATGGCACTCTACTTTGGTAGCACGTGGCTTTCCACATCCAGGTACGTAAAATGCCTTCATTAGGATATGTAATAATGTTGATCATTGTCAATCAAGTTTTCCTGGGATACAAGATATACTTTACAGATACATTTAAATCTTTTTTAAGCAAGAAAAATGATATACTTAGCATTTTTCAGATTTCTTTTCTCTTTGACCTCATAAATCCCAATTATATATTCATTAACTTGTTACATTTTTGTTGTTTTCCCCTTTAATTTTATATTTTCTTAGTCTATTTATTTAGATTTCTTTTTATCTCCCTCCTCATTTGACTGTTGTCACTGCAATATTCTTATTTTTATGTTTCATTGAGTTCTTGAGCTTAGAAGACTTTCTTCTGTTTTCTAATAACCTTGTTTCTGAGCCTTTTTTTTTTCAGTTTACAATTTTCTCTGAGCCTTTTAAAATGTCTTCCTCGGATCGGTTATTCCTATTGTCCGTAAGTTTCGAGTCCATGTGGAATGATTTGCCCGCACCTTTCCTCTGTTGTTTTGAGCACTTTTTAAAAATGTTCCTCTGACTGTTGCATATGTCCTTGCTATTTCTCCCCTCTGGGGCATGTTTCATTTCAATCTCGAGCATTCTGTACCGTTGCTGTCAGCTCAGGGAACAAGCCGTTTACAGAATACACACGATAGCAGAGGCGGAAAAGTGTAAGCCGTACATTTTAAAGTATACTAAGAACCCCAAGGGGGCGGTGGAGGGGGTCGAGAGGAGGGTGGTGAGGGGGGAGGATTAATGCAGGAAACACTTCCATATGTACATATACAAAATTATCAATGCCAGTCTTAATATCATGTATGGGGAAGGGGAGAGAGTGGAGAGGGGCAGGGAAGCTCACCGAGGGCCGTGTGCATGGAGGTCACTGTCACTCTGAACTTCACTGTGATGTGTAATTACCATGCACCAGTAAAAGCATATCTGAAGGATAAAGGGTACTACATGCAATTCTTATCTCTCTGTATGACTTCTTGGTAGTCACGTGTGTGTTCATTCTTTAGAGAGATCGTTCACAGTCAATTCTAGCTACATGCTGATGAGAAGAGACTGTTTCCTGTAAAAAGTCTTGGAGAAAGAACTTATTCCTGAGATAAGATGCTGAACCGTAAGTGAACAACACAAATGTGCAATCTGTTTTGATAAAGCTGAAGGCTGTGACGTTTGTTAAATTAAAAATAAATCTAGTTCCCTATTCCGTGAAATGAACGCCTTGTCAGCTGTACACCTGTTTTCTGTTGTGTGGAATCCTCACCTTCATGTACAGTGATTGAAGGTAACTTTGCAAGAATGTTCTTGCTTATAATTAGGCTCCAAAAGCTTTTTGTTACCTCTAGTGAAATGTAACCGTAGTCTCCAAGATTTGATCATTATTGTCTTTTAAATAGTGCTTAAACCGGGTGTGGTGGCACACGCTTGTAATCCCAGTACTTGGGAGGCTGAGACAGGAGGATCGCAGGTTTGAGGACAGCCTCAGCAACTTAGTGAGACTTTCAGCAACCTAGTAAGACTCTGTTTCAAAATAAAATAGACAGACAGACAGACAAACAGACAGGGCTGGGGGTATAGCTCAGAGGTAGAACACCCTGGGTTCAATCCCCAGTAACACACACACACACACACACACACACACACACACACACACAGAGTTGTGATGATGCACAATCAAAACCCTGTTAGTTCAAGTAGCTCCATGTTATTACTATATTGTTACTAGAGACGACTCCACCTAGCCTTGGAACAGGAAAGTAAGCTTTTTGCAGAATCAAACCAGAATGCAGTAGTCTGTGACGGTTAGTTGGTGACATTAATTGTATATGATTGTGCAGAGGAGAACAGGTAAGTAAAGTAAAAACTGCTTGCAGGTAACTGCTCACTGAAGTATGAAACTACTTACTGTGTTATTGTTACTATGCTAACCGCTTACTTCTGCTTCTGTCTGTCTGTTACGCCTGCTTGCTTTCCTGCTAGAAGTAGCCGTTGGGACCCCTGCCATGGGAACCTGCTATAGGAAACCAAACTCTACAACCTGGCTTGTGGCTCTGAGACAGTTGGGGACTGCACCTGGCATTCATGCTGGGTGGTCTTTGGTGGTCTGACTGGTCTTGACTGGGACGCTACCTCACAATCCAGTCACTCTAGTTTTGGGGTGTATCTCAGTGGTAGTGAGACAGGGACCACTACGGGTTGGGCCGGGGTGAGATCTCAGCCCCAGACCTGTAGTTTACCTCAGCTCTTGTCTCCAAGAGCCAAAAGCATTTAGCTTGGGAGACACGGGCATCAGAGCACGGGCTTGAGTAGAAAGAGCAGGGAAAGGCAACGTGGCTCTTGCCCAGGGCGGGTCTCGCTGTCACTCCACGGTGCTCGCCTTGGCTGCACTGAGCCTTGGCTGCGCAGCCTTCAAGTCGCTGTGGCCCCACTCCTGCTGTTCCCGCTCTGCAGTGGCAGTCACTGCTCTTTTTGGTACTGCAGGTGGCACAGTACCTGTGGGCTTAGGGCTCTCACACGTTGCTGGGTGTCGCGGCCGCTCTTGCTCCCTGCTCCTGGCCTCTGCTCCGCTGCGCTCTTTCTGCTGGCCTCTGCTTCTCTGCCGGTCAGGAGGCCAGCATATATATCCTGGCAACTTCTCTGATTGGTCCTTAGATCTGGGTCCTGATTGGTCCATTTTCAATCCCTCTTTAGAATCCCTGACCAGTCTCAAGCTAGAAGTCAGCCATAGCTGCTGGCATCGGCCGGGCTTGCCACCCTCTACTCTTCATCAGTAGTAGTGATTGTCCAGCATGTGGATGGTCCTGAGTTCCATCCCGAGATAAAAAAAAAAAGTTGCTATACACAAAGATTAATTTGAGATAGAATGTGAACCTAAGTACAAGTGTTAAAACCACGATAGAAGGTTTTTGTGATTTAGGGATTGGCCAAGATTTTTTTTTAGAACAAAAAAAGGAATAGCCATAAATGAAAAATCTTTATCAAAATTAAAATTTTTTTTTTGCTCAGTAAAAGTCAGCATTAAGCTGGATGTGGTGGCACAGGCCTGTAATCCTACTACTTGGGAGGCTGAGACAGGAGGCTCTTAGGTTTGAGGCTAGCCTCAGGAACTTAGTGAGACCCTCAGTAACTTAGCAAGACCCTCTTTTAAAATAAAAAATCAGAAGGGGACTAGAGGTGTAGCTCAGTGGTAGAGCACCCCAGGTTCAATCCCCAGTATATGTGTGTGTGGTACTGGGGATTGAACCAAGGGGCATTCTACCTCTGAGCTATAACTCCAGCCCCTTTTAAAATTTCTTGTTTGGGAACAGGGCCTCTCTAGGGTGCTGAGAGTCTTGTTACATTGCTGAGGCTGTCCTCTAACCTGTGATGTTAGAGGGCAGATGTGATTAGTACTCTTATATAACAGAGGCCCAAGCCAGGCAAGGTGGCTCATGCCTATAATCCCAGTACTTGGGAGGCTGAGACAGGAGGATCACAGGTTGGAGGTCAGCCTTAGCAACTTAGTGAGACCCTGTTTCTTTCTTATTTATTTATTTATTTTGGTACTGGGGATTGAATCCAGGGGCAGTCTACCTCTGAGCTACACCCCCAGCCCTGTTTATTTATTTATTTATTTATTTATTTATTTTGCGGTACTAGGAATTGAACCCAGGGGCATTCTACCTCCCAGTTACATCCCAGCCCTATTTTTTATTCTGTATTTTGAAACAGGGTCTCACTAAGTTGCGGAGGGCCTCACTAAGTAGCTGAGGCTGGCCGCGAACCTGCGATCCTCCAGTCTCTGCCTCCCAAGTACTGGGATTACAAGCGTGCGCCACCACACCTGGCTGAGACACTGTTTCAAAATTAAAAAAAGGGCTGGGGTGTAGTTCAGAGAGAATGCTCCTGGGTTCAATCCCCAGTACCTAACAAAATTCAAACAAACAAACAAATAAACAAACAAATCCCAACAGTGAATACAAGAGGCTCCAGAGACCCGCCTCGCCCCTCCTGCCTCCTGAGGCGCCTGTGTGAAAGCAGGCCTTGTCGGACAGGGGCCCTGTGGCACCTTCGCCCTGGACCATGCAGGCTCCAGAAGCGTGGGAAACACATTTCTTTTGTAATACCCACCCCACTGCCTTCAAGCTGGCTTTGCTCTCGTAGCCCAAATGGACTGACCTGCATTGCAAATAGTTTCTTGTATTTTTCGTTCAACACTATGTTTTAAGAGCAATCCATGAGACTGTATAAAAATCTACATCAAAAAAAAGGGGGGGGAACTAGGGGTATAGCTTGGAGGTAGTATACTCCTGGGTTCAATCCTCAGTAATACACATACACATACACACACGCGTGCACGCGCGCACACACACACGCACACATAACACACTACACACACACACACACACACACACGCACGCACACCAATCTTGCCCTGAGACTGCCACATGAAGGAGCTGGGTCTAGCCAGGAGGATAAGGGATCACATGGAGCAGGGACATGTGTTGAGGCTGAGGCCCCTTAGACTAAGTAGCGAGAGAGCACCAACGCTCTGACACGTTGTACAGCCGTCTTGTATTACTCAGTCTCAGATGAGCTACCAGATCACCATGGCCACACAAGCGAGCTCAGACGAAACCAGCAAAACTGCCCAGCTACTCACAGCCCGGATTGTTGACCCAGAGAATCTGCTGTTGCCAGAAGCTATAAGTTTTACGGTGGTTTGTTATACTATAATGGACAACAGAATTCTACAAAAAAAAAAAAATGTATGCATGAGAGAGAGAGAGAGGCAGGCTGGCTGGCTTTGGTTTCTTATGTGCTCATGTGCTAGAAACTGGATGGAGGTTGGAGCTGGGATCATGGGAGGGGATCAGGATTAGATGAGGCCATGGGGGGGCACGATGGCATTCTAAGAGGAGAGTTTGAGCTAGCATGCATGCATTCTCACCAGAAGTTGCCCTCTGCCATGTTATTGATGAGATAGAATAGAGGAGATAAAATTTTAGGTAGAAAGAAGACAAGTTCAGAAGGGAAGGAGAATACAGTTTAAAAAAATCTAAAGTCCTAAGCTTGCCTTGCAGGCTTGCCTGGGACATGCCCAAAGAGGCAAGACCCATATCTTTAAAAACACAATGGGCTAGCTTCACATCTGAAATTCCTGAGGCGATTTACTTTTGGAAGAGAAAGAACTTCACCTTCCACCAGAACTCCGAAAGATCACACCTGTTGTTAAAAAGCCTTACACTCAGCTGGCCGCCCCGCTGGCCAGCAGCCTCTTCATCTCCACTTGCCTCTGCTCCCGGAAGACCTGTCCTGAGGGAATCCACATCTTCTGCCCATGGAAAAACTTCAAAGAAAGGAGGCATTCTGTGTGCATGTATGATTCTGCTACCCTGACACTTATCAAATGTATAATTACAATGCACCAATATATGAATATATAAAAAAAAGAAAGGAGGCATTTTCCTGCTGAGTACCTCTAACCAACCCCCTCCCCATCTCCAGTGCCTATAAAAAGAGACTGTAAGAATTCGGGGGGCTGCTCTCACATCTTGAGGTGGCCTGCGTTTCCCTGAACGTGTATCTCCCTTTTCCTTGAATTAAACCTCTGTCTTTTCTCTGACTGGTGCTTGTGGAAATTCTTTTCCTCACAGACCCAAGGACCCCGGGGGCTCTGAGGTGAGATTCCCCTTCCCAGGCCGGGAACTCCTTAGGACTCACCTGACATTATGATGTAGATTAAAGGCCCTCACCAGCCACAGCTCCACGCTGTGGGGCTTCCTAGCCACCGGCACTGTGAACTAAATGAACTTCTATTCTTCATAAATTACCTTACCTCAGGTATTCAGTTGAAAGCAGACTAAGACAGAAGTAAACAATTCATTTACAATCAAGGAGTTTTGAAAGAATGTATTTGTAGGTGCCAAAGAGGCTTTGGATATTGAAAGTGAACATTGTGGTGCAGGAATTAGTGGCTTATCATAATTTATTAAAAACTCACACATTCCTTAACATTTCCTCAGCTAAACCTAGAAAGGAAATCTGTGGATCAAAATGTTAATATGCATTTAAATTTATTAAAATTAAATGAAGAGATTTAAAATATTAACTTACCAGAGTTTTAGTGCAGTACCCTAAGGCAATTTCATATTCAATGTGTTGTTTCCACTGTAATATCTTGGGTCCATAGGCTTCCACAACAACAGATAGACCATCATTTTCTGGATAGATTATTTTAGCCCAAATTGTCAGGTTCTTTCCCTTGTCCAAAATGTAAAAGTTATGGAAAATATTATTATGAAATACTGTGTATGGGCATGTGTCCTTCATATTGTAAGTTACACTTTGCAATTCCAGATGTAAGGGATATTCTTTTGACTCTATTGTGCCATCGGCAAAGGTACGTACAAAGTACACTTGAGCAGATACATTAATGAAAAATAATGATTTTGTGTTCTCACTTGCCCATAAAGGCAGCTTTACTGCATCTCTAATATTAATCTTGAAGTAAAACATTACATTATTTTCCATTTTTGCCACAATATTCCCAAAATAATCTGGAAAAAAAAAGAGACAAATTTGTGTTACTCTCAGTAATTGTAAATCATGCTGGGTTTTTTGTTTTGTTTTGTTTTTTGGTACCGGGGATTGAACCCAAGGGCATTCTACCTCCAAGCTACACCCCCAGCCTTGCTTATTCATTTATTTATTTATTATTTTGAAACAGGATCTTGCTAAATTGCTGAGGCTGGCCTCTAACCTGAGATCCTCCTATCTCAGCCTCCCAAATACTGGAATTACAAGTGTGCGCCACTGCACCCAGCTCAAACTTGATATTTAAGGTTCTCTCAAGTCGATACCCAATTTAGCCATCTAACCTATCTCCTTATGACTATGGCCCATGGTCTTTTAAAAACACGCACATGATCCTGCTTCTCTCTTGCTCAGTAGCCTTTTAAACTCCTTAGGGGCCTTTGGAGAAAGTAAACATTTATTCACATGGCTTAGGAAGCCGTTCATGCTCTGTACTCTGTTTTTGCAGAGGAAACGCTTCCCCCTCTCCTGGGAGAACGCCATGTGTACACACTTTGCCATCCTCTCTGCTGCTGTCTCCTACTGTGGCTGCCATTTCTATCGTGGTCTTCCTTGTTTAGCTAAGTCACCTGTACTTTTCTCTAGACCTCGGTTTAGACACCACTACTTCCAGGAAGCTTTCCTCGCCACCCTTCGCCCTCCAAATTCGGGGAAGGTGTTCAACTTGTGCATTTCCATAGCTGTATTCATAGAAGTAAACATAGGCTGATTTGCACATCTCGTTATCTTTATCTCCTGCAAGCTTGGTAACTTCTGGGAGGGTGGGAATTGTTTCTAATTTACTGTGACATCTCCAACCCCTAGCAGAGGGCCCTGTAAATAGTTGGTGCTCAGTGAATGCTTTTTTCATTCATTTATTCAGAAGAGCACTTAGTGTATACTGTTGTAGACACTGTGGGTGAAGAGGCACACATAACAAAGCCGCACAGGTTGCTTTCTGCTGGAAGATCTGGTCAGTATAATTTGTTAGGTGGTAAGCACTGTGAACAAAATCAGTGGAAGGGACAGAGCAGTGGGGGTCAGATCAGGGTCAGGAAGGGACTCTCCGATAAGGTGACATTTGGACTTTAAGGAGTAAGGCGGTCCCCTAATCCAGGGTGATTGGTTTCAGGTATAACAGATAGCCATGGGGGAAGACAGAGGCACCAGTGGAGAAGGTCACGTGATGCGGAGGCGAAGGATGGAAAGATGCAGCCGCAATACCAGGGAGGCGAGGGTTCCAGCAGCCACCAGAAACTAGCGAGGCAGGAGCCCGGCTATGCCCCTGAAGACCACCCTTGGCTAGAAGCTTAGAAACAAGATAGAAGAATAAAGCCTTCTTCATAGGCCCCTCAGAGGTGAACAAGCAGAGCCTTCCCCCGCAGCCCAGGAGATAAGGCACAAGAACTGCTAGAACAAGAGAGAAACAATGCAGAGACTAACGGCTGTTCCGCTTCTGCATCTTGCTTACGCTGGGTAAAACAAGTCTCACACTTGCCCCTTCCCTCTGAAAATTAAGTGACTGACTGATCAAAGCACTTGCGTGTTCTGAGGTCGGGCTCAGATTCAGAGCCTTGCTTGCTGAGCCACCCCGGTGAATAAAGTAACCTGCTATCCAACTCCAGCCGCTGTTTCTCATCTCTGGGGGACCTAGCCTCCTGCAACATAGGAGGAGGGAAGGGCAGAGACCCCGATTTCAGCTCCCCCAGCTTGTGGGTGTTTGTGAAGCGAGCCCTAAAGAATGACAACACCACAGCACCTCCTACAGACAACACATATGGAAATGGCTTAGTTAGTATTTTCTGATTGGCCACAGTGAAACTCCAAACCAAGAGAACTTGAGCCGGGTGCGGTGGTACATGCCTGCAATACCAGCACTTGGGAGGCTGAGAAAGGAGGATCACAGACTTGAGGCCGGTGCATGGTAACTCAGCAAGACCCTGCTTCAAAAGAAAAAATAAAAAGGGCTGAGAGTGTAGTTCAGTGGCAGAGGGCCCCTAGATTCAATCCCTAGTATCACAAAAGAACAAAACTGAAAACCAAAAACCAAAAACCCAACCAACCAAACAAAAACTTGAGTGTGCCATTGTGCTATATAAGATCATTGTTAATTTAGTTGAATTTAAAATCTATTCATTTTTAGGTGGTAAAAAGGGCACCATGCGCCATCAAAAGCACCATATGTAGGAACATTTAAAATTGCTACATCCTCGGCTGGGCATGGTGGCACAGGTTTATAATTTCAGTAGGTGGAAGTCTGAGGAAGGAGGATCAAAGTTCGAGGCCAGTAGTGTGTGTTAATTTAGCAAGACTGTTTCAAAATAAAAAATAAAAAGGGCTGGGGTGTAGTTCAGAGGTAGAATGCCCCTGGTTTAATCGCTAGTACCAACCCCCCCCAAAAAAACAAACGAGCAACATTCTTAATGAAATTTAGACTACTTTTAGAATTTTTCTTTTTTTTTGCAGTACCGGGGACTGAACCCAGGGGCGTTTTACCTCCGAGCTACACCCCCGGCCCTATTTTTTATCCTTTATTTTGAAACTGGGTCTCACGAAGTTGCGGAGGGCCTCACTAAGTAGCTGAGGCTGGCCACGAACCCGGACCCTCCAGTCTCCGCCTCCCAAGTACTGGGATTACAAGCGTGCGCCACCACACCCGGCCTTTACTTTTAGAATTGAGACCACCTCACCTACAAACACGTCGTGAATAATGCTGCCATCGGATAATGCTGACAGATCTTCCTCTCCTGTCGGTGTTCGTATAATTCCAGTAATAGTGAAATTTTGATAACAATAGTATAGCCTATGTTGGTCCCATAGTATTAATGATGGTAGCGCTGAGAATAGAAAACGTGCAGATAAAAGGCTGCCGACAGGGATTTGTAATGTGAAGTCTTGGAACATCCACTCTCCCAAGTCTTCATTATATGTTACTACATAAATATTTTTGGTGACAGTGCATGTAATGCAGTAATTGAAAAACACAGAAAATTCCAGAGGGTGCCCGGTAAACTCGAGAGTGTGTATGGTCAGATTACTGGTTGGTGGAAGATTTAGAAGCGTTTTCATTTCTGTAGTAGTTACTAATTTGGCAATTCGAAATGAACTATATCCAAGGTAAATTGCATGTTCTGTCCAGATTGCCACACTGCTTCTTCTCTTTTTCTTCTGAAAAAGTTAAAAACAATTAGAAAAATCTTCCATTTAGGGATAGGTCTAGTAATTCCTGTCTTCTAATTTATTACATTTAAAAATAAGTGACTTGGGAGTATAGCTTGCTTATTCACAATGAAATGTAGTATTAAACTTTTTTACATCTTTAAAAATTTTTTGAAATATAATCCACATACAGAAAAAGGACCAAATAGAAGCGCATAGAGCTCAGGTTTACCACAGAGCAAGTCTGTGCAATGACTACACGGATTAAGATATAGGACACTGGTAAATTCCCAAGTTGCCAGCCTCGCTCCCTCTGCCCGGTCACTACACATTTCCCTCCCAGGATAGTCACTCTCCTAGATTTAATGATAATGATGTCCTCACTTTTAGATTTACTATGTCTTGCCATTTGATGGAATATCTTTTCTCTTTATATTTTGCATTTACTTAAATCTGTTAAACACATTTTATGTTCTGTCAATTCCAAAACCTGATGTCCTTGCAGGAATGAGTTCTTCCTTCCTGCTCCCCTCCCCTCCCCTCCCCTCCCCTTCTTTTCTCCCTCCCTTTCTCCCTTCCTTTTGTACTGAGGATTGAACTCAGGGGCATTTTACCTCTGAGCTACACCCCCAGCCCTATTTTATTTTTTATTTTGAAGCAGGGTCTTGCTAAGTTGCTGAGGCTGACCTCGAACCTGTACACCACCATGCCAAGCTTCTCTTTATTATTTCCGCTGACTTCCAGTATACCTTTTTTCTTCATGTGTTTTGCCAATTTTGAATGTGAGCTCCATGATGTCAGGGCATTATTTGTGGACATTCTTCAAAGCTTGGCTTAAGGGTTTATTCTTCCCAAGAGGCTTTCTGATTGCTTTTGCCTGGTGTTAGGTGTAGTGGTCTTTGCTGTTGCTGTGGTGGGGATGGTTTTGTACTGGGGATTGAACCCAGAGGTGTTCTGCCTCTGAGCTGCACCCTCAGCCCATTGGTCCTGCTGTCAACTGATATCCTCCTTTTCATCCTAATAAAGTCAACACTTGGTGATGCACAAACACTGTAATAGACTGTCCCAAGGTGAACTTTTCTGCCTCTCGTAAGACACCATGAGTAGCTGTGACTGTCAGAAGGCAGGGTGGCCAACCTTGGCTGTCAGTTCCAAATGTTTCCAATTGTGGGGTTTCTGCAAGCATCTGAATGAGTACCCCTAAACCTATGACTTACTTTTCACGGACATAAAACTTGAAGTGCTTTGGAGGGTTAGGTAGCCCCAAGGCTGGTGCTGATGTTGATTCTTCAATCGTGTCATTCAGTAGTCCAAAGCCCTTTTAGGGCTTTGGAAAGAAATTTAACTACTGATTTCAAAGTTGGGAACCAAATTCAGCATAACCCTGCCATGCCTGGAAACCCCACAGTTGCCTCCTGTGGACAGGGGCTATAATACTGGCATGCGCGCTGAGGTTGGCCGCGAACCCGGATCCTCCGGTCTCCGCCTCCCAAAGTACTGGGATTACAAGCGTGCGCCACCACGCCCGGCCAAACTGGTATTATTTTATTTATTTATTTTTGTGGTACAGGGGATTGAACCCAGGTGCATTATAGCTCTGATTTACACCCACAGCTCTTTTTTGTTTTGTTTTTAAATAGGATCTCGCTACGTTGCTGAGAGTCTTGCTAGGTTGGCCTTGAACCTGTGATCCTCCTGTCCCAGGCTCTCAGGTCCTGGAATTATAGGTGTATGCCACCATGCTGGGCTCAAACTGGTGTTAGGCAGACATTTTTCAGAATCAGGGCCTGTAAGCAGCCAATAATTAACTTATTGCAGCAAGACACCTTCCTCCAATTACATAGCTCTCAAGTCTAGCTGAAATATTACTAAAGATGGTGGGAGAATTTTTGAAATCTTGAAGCAATACAGTTTAGCACTACTGGAAGGTGGCTTTCAATGCTAGATCTTGCCATTTGAAAGCAAATAGTAATTGAGCTTTTTCCTCCAGTGGGACACAGAATACCTTTGAGGTCTAGTGCTGAAGACTATCCAGTCTCCAGACTTGACCATCGGTAGAGTGTAAGGTTTGGCACAATAGGATGAACACCCTGCACGATGTCATCAATAGCACTCAAGTCTTCAACAAATTTATAGTTACTCATTCCTACCAGGTTTTTTCTTTTTGGTGGTACTGGGGATTGAATCCAGGGGCATTCTATCTCTGAGCTACGCCCCAGCCCTATTTTTTATTCTTTATTTTGAAACCGGGTCTCACTAAGTTGCGGAGGGCCTCACTAAGTAGCTGAGGCTGGCCACAATCCGGATCCTCCGGTCTCCGCCTCCCAACTACTGGGATTACAAGCGTGTGCCACCATGCCTGGCTCGTATGAGGTTTCTGACTGGCAGAATTGGAGTACTGGAGGGACCTACATGGCTGAATTAGTCCACATTTGGCAGGATTCTTTCCAAAGCCTCTTGCTTGAGGAGATATGGTCTCTCCTGAGGTACAGAAGCGCCTCCTTTGAGTTCGGTCTCTATCAGTTGCACTCAGCTGGGGTGCTGCCTCCCCACGTGGTGGTTTTACCTTCCCAAGGATCTCAGGCGGGAGGGTGGGGGAGCTCCTCTGCTTTTCCTCAGGGCGAGTGAGCAGCACTTCTCACCTCAAAGCCTGTGCTGGTGGAACGCATGGCCGAGGCTGTGGTCTCTTTGGACAGAAGGTTATCTGAGCATTCAATTTGCACGGAAGTCTCACCCCAATAATGTAATTGTGCACTCTGGCATGGAGATAAAATTAGGTTTTCATCTGAAGTCTCCCAGAGGACACTCCAGAGATTGGAAGAAGATTTTTTTGTTTTGTTTTCCTGCACTTCTCCCATGACTTTTGTAATAGACACTTGTGCTGGACGAAGGCACCTTAGTATTACTAAGAGAAAAAATAGCTCCTACGTCCAAGAGATATTCCATGATTTGACTGCCCATGACAGATTTCCTCAGGGCTCCTGTGGAGTAATCGCAGTTGCCTCCAAGAGATTAAGGGGAACTCCGGGCTTCTTCACTCGTCCAAATCACTGTCCCATCTCACTATCTGTGTGCTTGCCCTTCTTTCTCTCTCTCTCTCTCCCCTCCATTCTCTTCCTTTCCTCTTTTCTCCTTCCTTCCTTCCCTCCCTCCCTTCCTTCTTTTTCTCTTTCTGTACTGGGGATTGAACCCAGGGGCGTACTATCTCTGGACAACACCCCCAGCCCTTTTATTTTTATGTTGAAACAGGGTCTTGCTAGGTTGCTGAGAGACTCACTTAAGTTGCTGAGGCTGACCTCGAACCTGCGATCCTCCTGTCTCAGCCTCCCAAGTACTGGGATTACAAGTGTGTGCCACTATGCCTGGCTCCCACTCCCTTTCTTTAATTTTGGACAGTCATGTTTCTAGTGTCCCTCTTCCCCTTTCTCCTTCCTCTCCTCTTGTCCCATCCTACTGTAGCCACAAAAACCATAGCCTGCCTCATCTTTTCTGTCTCTTGCATTATATAGTTTATAAGCATTTTCTACCAGTTGGATTCATTCCTAAAGCCCCTTTCAGCTTTTGAAGGGTTTAAAATAAATTTTGGAGACACTTTGCCCTGTAAAGTTCACGGCAGCCGTCCTCACATTCTCCGGGGCTTCTGGATCAGCATCCCAGCACTTTCGGTGTGCCTGACGAATTCTTTCTCAATGTTCTGAGGGGTCCTAATTTTCCTTTTGTTGGATTTCTTGTATTCAATCCTTCTTCAATCCTGCCAAGATGTACCACTTGTAATGATCTAACTGTCCCGTCATCCCCACACTGTTTGGGTCCCCGTCAGGTTCCTCTCATGGAAAAGCACCTGCGGGACAGTTGTGTCCACAGGTAGAGACGCCTCCTTCTCCTGGCTTTGTCCAGCCCTCGCCCTCTGTCGTGTGCGCTTAGCAGACAGAGTGTGCAACACAGCTTAGATGTCTGCTCAAACAGGATGGTGAACAGCAAAAATCAAGACCAAAAGCCAGCCAACTGTCAGTGGATTTTTTCTATATGGTCAATTAGAGTTTTTCCAGTTTAGCAAATCAGAAGTTGAGAATGGACTGCAAGTCCAGTAGTATCTTCTTGGCTGACCATTCTGATTTAGACCTCTGGATTCTTCCTTAGGGGATGTTGTCCTGCTCCAAAATGAGACGCTCCCTGGTCAAGCTGAGTGCCCCGTTGGGTCTAACAGGGGAGACCATTCCTGCCTCATCTTCATATCATGGAAAGAACACAGTTCCAGTGGCCCCCTCGTCTTCCATGGTGCTACTGTGGCCTCTCTATCAGCTGGGTCATCTTCCCCTTCCTCCCGAGTTTTGCTTTCTGGGAGAGGAATGAAGTCCTTCCCTCTCAATTTTGCTCCCTCCTTAGAATCCTCATTGTGCAATAACACGAAAGCTTACATGTGAGGGATTTCATCCCATTTGCCTGACCTCTGGCAAGATGATCCCAACTGTAGAATAGTGTGATAATTTAAGGAATGTTAATTGGCCGTCTCTCACCAGGACTGAACACATACATAGACCACACTGGGCTGCAGTAGTGTATTGACTCCTTTCTAGTCACAGAATCATGGCCATAAGTGGCCCAGTCAGCTAGCACAGCAGGAAGGAATGGGAAACCCTAGGGCACTTTCCCTGAAATTCCAACTGCAGGTTCTGCCAGCCATGAACAGCAAGCCCCTCTGCCTTAGAGACCTCTGCCACTTCCAGCTGTGGGGCCCTTGCTCTGGGCTGGCGGCTCACCAAAACCTGAAACGTCTCACTTCCTCAGAGCTGGCTTTAAATATAGACGAGATTCTTCTCTATCTTCCTTAAGGCTGGCTTTAGTAAACCTAACTTTCTCCCAACCTGTTTCCCAAGTTTCAATGAAGCGATGAGCAATTTCCTGGTTTCAAGAAAGCTTTAATGTAGCTGGGCATGGTGGTGCATGCCTGTAATCCCAATACTTGGGAGGCTGAGGTAGAAGGATTGCAGGTTTGAGGCCAGCCTCAGAAACTTAGCAAGACCCTGTTTCAAAATAAGTAAATAAATGAATGAATAAATAAATAAATAGATAAAAATAGGGCTAAGGGTGTAGCTCAGAGGTAGAATGCTTCTGAGTTCAATCCTCAGTACAAACAACAACAAAAACAAAAACAAAAGCTTTAGTATATCTTACTCACCACATTGTCATAATACCATATTTGACTTGTTTTTGAGAGCACACAGAATATTTGGGGAAACATTTTTTTTTGCAGTACTGGGGGTTGAACCCAGGGGCATTCTACCTCCAAGCTACACCCCCAGCCCTATTTTATATTCTTTATTTTGAAATAGGGTCTCACTAAGTTGCGGAGGGCCTCACTAAGTAGCTGAGGCTGGCCATGAACCTGCGATCCTCCGGTCTCAGCCTCCCAAGTACTGGGATTACAAGCATGTGCCACCACGCCCGGCTTTGGGGAAACATTTTTGGGAGGTCTTTTGCTTATATCAAAGTAAAAAAAAAGCCCCCCAATATGACCACATCACTTTGCATGACAGCAGACAAGGTTAATTTTATTCTTCGTTGGCGGAGGTGCAATGTTACTGTGAAGAGGCCTCTGACAAGTTGGGTCAGAAAGATGGAGTTGTGCGCCGGACGTGGTGGCGCACGCTTGTAATCCCAGTACTTTGGGAGGCGGAGACCGGAGGATCCGGGTTCACAGCCAGCCTCAGCTCTCTCGTTCTCTCTCTCCCTGTCTCTCTCTTCTCTCTCTCTCTCTCTCTCTCTCTCTCTCCTTAGTGAGGCCCTCCGCAACTTCGTGGGATATGGTTTCAAAATAAAGTATAAAAAATAGGGCTGGGGGCGTAGCACGGAGGTAGAACGCCCCTACGTTCAATCCCCGGTACCGCAAAAAAAAAAAAAAAAGAAAGATGGAGTTGTTCACAGCCTTAGATAAAATAACTGCGAAATGCTGCATGGTGTAGCCTCTGATGTATCACTGAATGAATGACATGGTAAATCTATCTAAATGTGTAGGTGTACGCTAGGCGTGGTGGCGCACGCTTGTAATCCCAGTACTTGGGAGGCGGAGACCGGAGGATCAGGGTTCACGGCCAGCCTCAGCTACTTAGTGAGGTCTCTGCAACTTCTTGAGACCTGGTTTCAAAATAAAGTATAAAAAATAGGGCCGGGGATGTAGCTCGGAGGTAGAAAGCCCCTGGGTTCAATCCCCGGTACTGCAAAAAAAAAAAAAAAAGAATAAATGTGTAGGTGTAATATGTATACATGTAATCTTTCACTAACCTTAAACATAAATTTGGTCCAACACCATCTTCGTGTTGTAATGCCAATAATTCCACCATCAGGGAGGTTTTTACTGCTTCCCAGTCTTATAAATCGATGCAGAGTTTTTAGGTAAAGAACACCATTTATCAGAAAATATAGCCCTTCCCGCGACAAGGCCACAGCAGTAACTCTGTGCCTGTCATCATCACTCATCAAGTTTGGAGGTGCTCGAACTCTGATCCAAGTGTGGAATGAATCGTTGGTTTGAAAGGTCTCCATGTCAGTGACTAGAACAGCGAACGAGGGAGAACAGGCAGAAACGGAGGACATGAGCTGACTACCAGCAGCTGAGCTGAGCGGTAAAGAGCTTGGCTCCTCAGCCTGGAGCTCTACAGGAAGCGCGATCACCGCAGGGACAGATGCAACAAAGCAGTCCTGAAAGGCCACCGGGTTCCCTTTAATCTCCTTTATCAGATCATCTGCTATCATTGGTACATTAACATACCAGACCCTAAGAAGAGAAAAACAAGGAGTAAGAAGATCCTCTCTCTGTTCTTCGATCCTGCGGGCATAGGGCATAGTTCATCTCTTTTAAAGGGTTTTATTTTTATTTATTTATTTATTTATTTATTTTGCTGTACCGGGGATTGAACCCAGGGGCATTCTACCTCCGCACTACGCCCCCGGCCCTATTTTTTATACTTTATTTTGAAACCGGGTCTCACGAAGTTGCGGAGGGCCTCACTAAGTAGAGAGAGAGAGGGACAGAGAGAGGGAGAGAGTGAGATAGCTGAGGCTGGCTGCGAACCCGGATCCTCCGGTCTCCGCCTCCCAAAATACTGGGATTACAAGCGTGCGCCACCACGCCCGGCTAAAGGGTTTTATTTTTATAAACATAAATCTGTATACAACAAAATAATACTAAAATGCTACCATTGCTTCATTTCTCCTCATTCTTCATCCTTGTCCCAAAAGAAAATAACCTGGACTCAATGCTCTTTCTCCTGTTCTGTGTCTTCATATCCCCAAATAAATATTCCTATACTGCTTTTTGTTAATATATGATCTTTATATATTATCTATTACCTTCTTTTTTGGTGTGGTACTGGGGATTGAACCCAGGGGCATTCTACCTCCGAGCTACACCCCCAGCCCTATTTTTTTATCCTTTATTTTGAAACCGGGTCTCACTAAGTTGAGGAGGGCCTCACTGAGTAACTGAGGCTGGCCGCGAACCTGGATCCTCCTGTCTCAGCCTCCCAAGGACTGGGATTACAAGCGTGCGCCACCACACCCAGCTATCTATTACCTTCTTATATGGCAGATGAAGATATAGCTCTACATAACATGTCCTCCACCCATGCATCTTTTCTTGCCATTTCTCAAAATAATCATATCACACTAATTAGTTAAATCAATAAAGTCTCTATATGGTTGTTAATATGTAAACATTGCTTATGGCTAAGCCAGTCATACTATGATTATATTTTCTTTTACACAGATATTACACATATAATTTTTCCTGGAGTTAATAATCACTTCGTTTAAAATTTCAATTGTTTTATTTAGGGTCTTCGGGGTGTAGCTCAGTGGTAGAGTGCTTGCTTAGCACGCAAGAAGCCCTGAGTTCCGTCCCCAGCACAGAAAACAAACAAACAAACAAAACCCATTAGCTCAACTTTCTGTTTTCTAACCAGTAATTACGACAGTGCTCCATAGTATGTCCCGCCTGGTAAAAGCTGCAGGGATGATCTAGGGCTGGCTTCTTGGTGTTCTTTCAGGATGCTTGGGGTCAGGGCCACTGTGTGCTGGGCCCCACGCTTTGATCTTGCTTGCCTGCCTAAGTACACTCTTTACACCTTTCTGTGAAAGAGTGTGTGAACGTGCATTTTGTAAAAAAATTCATAATTTTTTTTGATGCAGATTATATAGAATAGTGGGGCTCACTCTGGCATAGTCACACATACATATAACACAGCCCATTGATTTCACTCCTCAACACTCCCATCCCGTCCTCCCTCCCTCCCTCCCCAGACATGCCCTTGTTGGGATTCTGAGTGTATGAAAATATCTTTCTTTTTCCTTTCTTTATTTTTAAAATATCTTTCTTTTACACACCTGATGGATAGCAGGAGAGGGGAGAGAGCATTTTCCTTCAGGCGTTTTGTATTTAGAATCACTAATGAGAAAATTAGATGACAGATTGATTTTTGTCATCATTTAAGTGTCTTATCTTTCTCTAAGTTTTTTTGATCTTCCCACTTTTTCTTGGTAATCTAATTTTTTTTGTACTAGGGATTGAACCCAGGGGCATTCTACCTCCAAGCTACACCCCAGCACATTATTATTTTTATTTGAAAACAGGGTCTCACTAAGTTGCGGAGGGCCTCACAAGTAGCTGAGGCTGACCTCAAACCTGCGATCCTCTCTCAGCCTCCCAAGTACTGGGATTACAAATGTGCACCACCACGCCCTGCTGACATTCTACCTCTGAGCTACATCCCCAGCCCTTTCTATTTTTCACTTTGAAACAGGGTCTTGCTAAATTGCTGAGGCTGGCCTTGAAGCTGCCAACTACTGGGGTCACAGGCGTGTGCCACGGTGCCCAGTGTCAAGGAACTTTCTAAGGAGAGTTTCAGCAGAGCAGCCAGGGCCGCCAGGCTGGCGATGCGCAGTGAGCGCTTCCTCTGCTTCCTTTCCTCAGGGGAGCCACATCAGGGCTGGTGATGATTACATTCTGCTCACTCAGAATGAGGTCCTCCCAGGTCGAGGGGACTCTGCCTTAGGGCAGTGGCAGGGTTGTCACCACGCCTGTTATGCGCTAAATCGCGCCACCATGACCCAATGCAATTTCTGCTTTTTGCAAGCTGCTTCACCCTGGCTCTAGCGTTGGTCCCAATTGTGATTTCTTAAATCACCAATACCATCCTGTCGTAATAATGATCTCATACATGCAGTCACATTACAACTAGGTATGGGTCACTCTTGTTCAAACAGACAACTGGTTATTTATAGCATCCTAATCTTTCACATAAATTTCTTCTTGTCCTCGTCGTCATCCTCCTCCTCCTCCTCATCCTTCTTGTCCTTCTCTTCCTTTTTCTTGTTGTTGTTGTTGTTGTTGTTGTTGTTGTTCTTCTTCTTCTTCTTCTTCTTCTTCTTTCTTCTTCTTCTTCTTCTTCTTCTTCTTCTTCTTCTTCTTCTTCTTCTTCTTTTTGTACTGGGGATTGAACCGAGGGGTTCTCTACCACTGAACTAGAACCCAAGACTTTTTAAAATTTTTAATTTTGAGACAGGGTCTCACGAAGTTGCCTGGGCTGGCTGTGAATATGCAATAGTCCTGCCTCAGCCTCCCAAGTAGCTGGGATCATGTGCACCCAGCACTGCACCCAGCTGTTCTCCTATTCTTGCGAAGATGCTATTCAGTCAGAGTTCTCCAGAGAAATAGGCTGACAGGACACAGAGAGGTGAAAAGAGACGCATTCTGAGAGACTGGCTCGCATGATCACGGAAGCAGGACTAGAGGCTCAGAAAAGCCAGCGGTGCAGCTCCAGTCCAGGCCTGAAGGGAGCCAGGGGTGCAAGTCCTAGTCCAAACCCAGAGACCCAAGAACTGGGGTGACAACATCTAAGTCCTGGCCCACGTCCGAGGGCATGAGAAACAGGGGTGCTAGTGTCTGAGTGAGGACAAGATGGGTGTCCAGCTCAGAGACAGAGCGCGAACTCCCCTGTGGTTCACTCTCTTGCTTGACTCAGTCCTGCAGTGGATTCACAGTGCCCAGCCACACGAGTGGCCGATCTTCTCTACCCATCTACCAATTCAAATGTGATTCTTTTCCAGAAACATCTTCACAGATACACCCAGAAATGATGCTTTGCCAGCAATCCAGGACTCCCTTAGCCATCACGTTGACGCACATAATTAACTGTCACAAGTCCACCCGTCAACTTGGCACCTACGTGCATTCCCTTGCATCATGCTTCATCTCCAGATAAAGACAAGGACACGTGTGTAATACCACCTAACATGATACGAGCACCCATCCCTGTCCTATTAGCACCAAAGGCACTGCTGCCTGCCTCGGAAGGGAGCCAAGTCCTTGAGTGACACTTTTCTCCCACTATCCTGTCACTTAAAGACTATGGTGTAAAAGTAACAGGACTTAAATACAGACATAAAGTCAGTACATCTTGGGTTACATCATGAGGGAATAAGAGAGAAAACAAAGATTTCTACTTAATATATGGATATGTGCACACTCTATTAATCAGCTTTCTGTTACTACAACGACATCCCCAAGGAAGCTAGCTTTGTAAAGAAAAGAGGTTTCTTTAGTTCACAGTTTGGGAGGCTGACAGTCCAAAATAGCACGACAGAGACTCTGGCAAAGGCCCCATGGCAAATGCAGGGGTGCATGCGAGGGAAGGATCATGCGGCAAGGCAGGAAGCAGAGAGAAAGGGAGGGATCAGACTTGGTCTTTTTGTAACAGATCTCTCTATGAAACTCAAGGGTCGCATGAGAAATACCTTAATACTTGAAGGGCAGAGCCCCTGATGACCCAGGGGCCTCCCAGAGGCCCGACCTCTTCAAGGTTCCACAGCACCACCCTGAGGTCCAGCTTCCACTCACAAGGACCCAAACCATTTCTTTATCCTCATCACACACAAACATAATCATAAAATGATGAGAATGCACTCATGACCACGACAGGCCTCATTTCTGCAACTGGTCACGTGATCATACATGGGATTTACAACTTCCTTCTTCTAGAACCCATTCCGTATTCCCTTTCCCTTCAGCAACCACTCAGCTGGCCACGGTGCTCTGCCTGGGGTGGGGGCAAACCTCCATTCCCAAGACTGGGTACTTCCCAAGTTTTATCAAACCAGAAGGAATTTCAGCTCCAGATTATTATGATTGCTTTAGGAATATCGCATCCTCCTGAATGATAGCCCTCACTCTGCTCATGAGTGGAGCTTTCCCACATCTCCTAGAATAATGCATACACTTCCTCAGGCTTCAGTCTGAAGGCCCTTATATATGTCACCCCTTCTTCCCTCCCACTTGAAACGCTCCCCCAATTTGCTAACTTATTTCTTTTCTTTTTTTTTTTTGCGGTACCGGGGATTGAACCCAGGGCCATTTTACCTCCGAGCTACACCCCCGGCCCTATTTTTTATCCTTTATTTTGAAACTGGGTCTCGCTAAGTTGCGGAGGGCCTCACTAAGTAGCTGAGGCTGGCCGTGAACCCGGATCCTCCTGTCTCAGCCTCCCAAGTACTGGGATTACAAGCATGTGCCACCATGCCCGGCTCTTATTTCTTTTCAATAATGCAGTCGTTACCAGTTTAGGGAAGCCCTCCCTAAGTCCCTCTGCTCCAAGCTTCAATCGGTCACCCTCTGTGTGGTCCACGGCCCGTGGGCTCACCTCTGGCTTGTCTCTTTCCTAAACTGTAAGGTCACTGAAGGATACAGCAGGAGTTGTTCCCTTTCATTATGGGCACCTGTGCCTAGGTGCCCACTGGATTAAGAAAGGCTGTCTGCATCTTGCAGTAACTACAAACTTCAACAGTAACATCATCACTGCTCAGGTGGAAGTGGAGGTGGGTGTGCGTGCGTGTACACTGTTGGTGCTGGTGATCGTGACATTTATCACGCCACTGGGACTCACTTTTTCTGTGTGTGGGGTACTGGGGATTAAACCCAGGGCATGGCATTCTATCTTTGAGCTACATCCCCAGCCCTTTTCAATTTTTTTATTTTGAAAGAGGGTCTCGCTAAGTTGCCAAGGGTCTCACAAAGTTGCTGATCCTCCTGTGATCAGAAAAGAAGGCTGTGATCCTCCTGTCTCAGCCTCCCAAGTACTGGGAGTGGGACCCACTTTCATGGATCGTCAGGAAACATTTAGAGAGATCGCCAGGATCTGCCTCTACCCCCGATGAGGCATTTGGATTGAGGTTTAAGTTTTTACACAAATTGTAAAACCATCACCCAAGAGTCTGACTGGCATTTCCTGAGTTGGTGATTAGTTCTGATTATCACATGTTTTTGTATCATAAAAGAAGTTCCTTGGCAGTTACATATAAGATACATTCCATAAATTTCCAGTAAGATTTTAAAATCCTTTTAAAGTTTCTGATATTTAAAAAATTTAAAGCTGAATGTTATATTTGAAATAAAAAATTAAATACCCCTTCAGTTTGGCCTCGTATGAAAAGTAAATTTTTCTCTTGAAGACTGTGTATATGGTAGGCTCCTGTCCCAGAGCGGCCAGCTGCCTGCTTAGTATTATGGAATTCTGTAAGAACAAAATAACATTTCTCTTTTTATTCTTTTCATAGACAAAAGTATACTGAAATTATATGATATATTGAATTTGTTATTTTAGTGAAAGCATTGCTTATGCTTATAATTTACCATGCCTTTAATATTTAGCTTTTTTTTAAATAACCATCCAGCCTTTTCCCCATTAGAACTTTTTGAATTATAAATAAGTCAATACAGTTTCTAACATGTTGAAAAAACTGTGCATGATCACAATTCTATATGAATGGGAACTCTAGGGATCCTAAATATATAACTCTAAGTTTTAATCACAATGAAATACATAATAAAGTTTCTAAAATCTATCTCAGAAATCTTTCTATAGGTGCCTGTCTTTATAATGACATACTCTTTCATGGTAGTTTTCAAATGATATCTGGAGGCTTTAAGAAAAATTCCCTTAGGGTTCAGATAGATCCTACACGCTCCTTTTTCTCATGAGGTATAAATAGAAAGTTGAACTGAACTGGAATTATTCCTCATACAGTATATTTGGGATAGAGGCTATTGTCTAATTATGGGGAATTCATTGAATAAAAACTCAGATAATGATGGCTGGTGTAGAATTCTATAGCTTCTTTCTGTCCTAATCCTCCAACACTGCTCTTAACTTCACAGAGCTATGTCAACCACCCACAAAGAAGACTGCGATTGCTATGAGGAGTGTCAGGAAGGATGCAGTTACAGGGGATATGGAATTGTCTAGTAGGAGAATCTAACCTATTTGGGGGAGTAAGGAATATGTGTGTGTGTGTGTGTGTGTGTGTGTGTGTGTGTAGGGGTACTGGGGATTGAACCCAGGGGCATTCTACCTCTAAGCTACACCCCCAGCCCTTTTTATTTTTTTGTTGTGAAACAGGATCTTTCTAGGTTGCTGAGAGTCTTGCTATGCTGCTGAGGCTGTCCTCGAACCTGTGATCCTCCTGTCTCAGCCTCCCAAGTACTGGGATTACAGGCATGTTCCATCAAGCCCTGCTAAGAATATACATTGAATGAATTTGATAGAGAAATATACATTCACATAGTGAACATTTTATAAATGATATTTTGTTTCCAAAAATTTTATTTACTTTTCAGAATTTTAAATACAGCTAGCTGTATTTCATATACTGTAAAAGCATTCTTAATATAGCAGAGAATAAGAGGGAAATAAAATAGAATAAATAACACAAGAATATTATGGAACAAATAACCAAAAAAGTTAGGATAATTGTGTAAAAAACATAAAACATGTATTTTTTATTAAGAAGGTAATTCATGGTCATTAAAGATGATTCTATAAATATAGAAAAGTACCACAAAGAAATTGTCAAAAGAAAAAACCACATTTAGTGTACTGTCATCAGACTTGCCGAGTGTAGGCTCTGGCCATGTGTTCACGCCTTCCCGTCACTACGGTCTATGGAGACGCCATTTTAACCGGGGCATGATGCTCTCTTCCGTGCTCTGACACCATTTACTTAACACTCCTCTATTGGACACTTAGGTAGTTTTGTTTTATTTTTTTACTAAGGGTAAATATTATTGCCATGGACACAGCCTAACATACGGTCTTTCCACAGTTAGGATTATTGCTTTTGATAAGATTCTTGCTAATGTGATTACTGAGCCGAAAGTTATGAATGCTTTAAAAACTCTTAATACAGGTCACAATTTTTGTGTGTGTGTGGTACTGGGTATTGAACCCAGGGGCATTCTACCTCTGAGCTCTACCTCCAGCCTGATTTTTTTATTCTTTATTTTGAAACAGGGTCTCACTAAGTTGCAGAGGGCCTCACTAAGTAGCTGAGGCTGGCCTCGAACCTGCACTCTTCCTGTCTCAGCCTCCCAGGTACTGGGATTACAAGAGTGTACCACCACGCCCGGCTCACAAAATTATTTCTAAAATGATTGTGTTAATTTATTTTATTTCTAGTAATTCATGACAGACTGTTTCATTACACTAGTACCCATGTTTGTATTATTATTTTAAAAGTATTTTGCTGTTGTAACATTGATATGTGATTATATATTTTGTTAAATATAATATACATAGTTCTGTTTATGTAACCTGGTTTTCCAGCCGCATTTGATATGCCGGACTGACTTTCCCATGTGAAACACTCTTCCGTGGCTCCTGTGGTCGCAGTCCTTCCTGCTCTGTTGAAGGTCCTCAGCATTTGGCTTAGACTCTCCTCTTACAGCACATTCTCTTCCTAGGAGATCTCGTCCACTCAAATGTCTTCAAGTATCATGTAATTCTTATATAACTCCTCAAATTGTATAGCCCAGATTTCAAGTTTTAGATCTAGTTCTAGATCCAAGTACCTAGTTAGATTCTTAACTGTGTTTGCTTTCTGTTGCTGTGACCAAAATGCCTAATGAGAACAACTTGTTTGGGCTCGTGGTTTCAGAGGGTTATGTCTATGGTTGGTCAGATCCATTGCTCTGGCCTGAGGTGAGGCATAACATCATGGCAAAAGGGCATGGTGGAGGAACGCTGCTCCTCACTCACCAGAAAGAGAAGAGAAGAGGAGAAGAGAGGAGAGGAGACCCTTCTAGGGCACACCCCAGGGACCTACATCCTCCCAGCAGTCCATTCAGCCATTAATGGATGAATCCAACCATGATCCACTCACTTCCCCAAGCCCTGCCTCTGAACACAGGGGACTCTGGGGACTTCCCAGTTCCAACCCATGGCATTAACCTTGGCTTTTGGTTGACTCATGGCATTAACCTTGGCTTTTGGTTGACTCATGGCATTAACCTTGGCTTTTTGGTTGACGCTTCAAACCAGTGTCCAAAACCAAAGAGCTGCCTAAGGCTTTGCCTCCCAAACCTGCATTTATAAGTATTTATTAAATGAAAAAAATAGTTGTACCAAGAACAAAATTGTCAGGCCGGGCGTGGTGGCGCACGCTTGTAATCCCAGTACTTTGGGAGGCTGAGACCGGAGGATCCGGGTTCGCGGCCAGCCTCAGCGCGCATGCGCGCTTGAGATGGATCGATGAATGGATCGATCGATCTCTGTCCCTCTCTCTCTCTGTCTCTGTCTCGTCTGTCTGTCTGTCTGTCTCTCTCTCTTTCTCTCTCTCTCTACCTAGCGAGGCCCTCCACAACTTCGTGAGACCCGGTTTCAAAAATAAAGCATTAAAAAATAGGGCCGGGGGCGTAGCGCGGAGGTAGAACGCCCCTGCGTTCAATCCCCGGTACCGCAAAAAAAAAAAAAAAAAAAAAAAAAGAACAAAATTGTCATGTGCAGGAAAATGGATGGACCTGGAGAACATTATGTTAAGTGAGATTAAACAGTTATAGAAAGGAAAGGGTAATATGTTTCCTCTCTTATGTAGAAGCTAAGGAGTAATTGGGATAAAAGAGGAACTTTAGATAAGGAGAAGAAACCCCAGTGGAGAGATGGAGGGGAGGTTGGGGGGGGGAGAATTAATGAGGGAAACACTTCCATTGATGTTATGTACATGTGTGAGAATACCAATGGCAATGTCAATATCACAAATGGGGAGGTGAGGGAGTGGGGAGGGCGCTGCGGGGAGCTCAACAAGTGCTGTGTGGTTGTATGTTCCTATCACTCTGAACTACATTATGATGCAAGACTACAATGCACCAATGAAAGTATACTAAAAAAAAAGCATTGAAACCCGCATAAAAAATAGTTGCATATCTTTGTATTGCTCTTTTATTTGTTAAACATAATAAAACAGAGGAATATTTATCCCACACTGGTTTTACATTTTAATATGGTTACTATGCTTAATTAAAAAGCATGAAAATATCTTCAAGTAATAGAAAACCATACAAGTTTAATTTGTTAAACAACCAAATAAAATGTCTACGATAATTGTTTTGTTTTTTGTTTTTTTGTGGTACTGGGGATTGAACCCAGGGGCATTCTACCTCCGATCTACACCCCCAGCCTTATTTTTTTATTCTTTATGTTGAAACAGGGTCTCACTAAGTTGCAGAGGGCCTCACTAAGTAGCTGAGGCTGGCCGCGAACCCGGATCCTCCTGTCTCAGCCTCCCAAGTACCTTGATTACAAGTGTGCGCCACCACGCCTGATTTACAATAATTGATATGAAGAAGTCAATGAGTTGGTTTGATACTGGATTAGAAAGAATTAGTGATCTGGAAATTGGCAAAAAAAAAAAAAATCTCTGAGCCAAATGTGGCATAGAGAGGTAAAAAGGGAATGAGAGGGTGAAAGACATAGCTCATGAATCAGATGGTCTAATATATGATGGAAGGGAATCCCAGGAGACAGAATGAAAAAATCCATTATGTTTATTTGGGATCCCAAAGGAAAGGGGGAAAATGATGAAGCACAGACCATATTTGAAAAGATATGGCTAGTAATTTTCAAAACCTTTTGAAAGACCCCAAACCCATAGACATATGAAGTGAAATAATTCCAAGAAGAATAAATATTTTTAAAAAATTTACATTTAGCCGGGCGTGGTGGCGCACGCTTGTAATCCCAGTACTTTGGGAGGCGGAGACCGGAGGATCCGGGTTCGTGGCCAGCCTCAGCTCGCGCACGCGTGCACATGCGCTCTCTCTCTCTCTCTCTCTCTCTCTCTCTCTCTCCCTGTCTCTCTCTCTCTGTACTTAGTGAGGCCCTCCGCAACTTCATGAGACCCGGTCTCGAAATAAAGTATAAAAAATAGGACCGGGGGCGTAGCGCGGAGGTAGAACGCCCCTGCGTTCAATCCCTGGTACCGCAAAAAAAAAAAAAAAAAAAAAAAATTTACATTTAGACATAGCATACTGAAACTGAAGAAAACAAAAGACAAACAGAACAATCTTAAAAGTAGCCAGAGTAAGAAGATGGATTACTTACACACCTATTATAACATGCCACCCCTCTCTTTCTACTGCAGCTCTGTAATATAGCCATTGCTTTGGAAACAGGCATCACGCGTCCCCCGACCTGACAGCGTCTTGCTTCCATTGTGGTATCATGAGTTTCTTTCCTTCTGTGTCAAGATATGTTTGCCACCAGTTCTTGGGCTGCTGGGGAGACCTGCTCTGCACGTAGACATGCACAGCCTGGAAGCGCAAGGGAGTTCAGAGGCCAGGGGGAACCTCCAACTAATGTGGGGTGGGGCCTTCCTGTTACTTTGTGAAGCTAACTTTGAGGTAGATTCTGTTTCTTTTGTGTATTAAGACACATTCCACATGGCTTCTTGGAGGGGCTCAGTGAGATTCAGTCCCTGTGGCCTACAATAATGATAGCCTCAAAACTAGACTTCCAGGGGGTTGTGGGAATAGCCCGGCGATAGTGCATTTGCCGAGCATGCACAGGCCTCGGGTTCCATCCCCAGCACCACACACAAAAACAAACAAACCACCAGCACTAAAAACATTTCCTTCCTTCCCTGTTCTACTTTTCCCAAGTGCAGGTAAAGACATTTTCTTTTCTTTTCTCTTTTCTTTTCTTTTCTTTTCTTTTCTTTTCTTTTCTTTTCTTTTGCAGTACTGGGGATTGAACCCAGGGGCATTTTATCTCCGAGCTACACCCCTGGCCCTACTTTTTATACTTTAATTTGAAACTGGATCTCATGAAGTTGCAGAGGGCCTCACTAAGTAGCTGAGGCTGGCCGCGAACCTGGATCCTCCGCTCTCCGCCTCCCAAGTACTGGGATTACAAGCGTGTGCCACCACGCCTGGCCAGGTAAAGACATTTTCAAAGGCGTCCTAGGCGGAAAGCCAATTTCCTAACAGCAACAACAGAGGTAAGAAGCCAGAGAAACAATATCTTTTAAGTGTTGAGAGACAAAAACTGCCCACTGGCAATGAAGGAGAGAAACAAAACAGGTAGAACAAAAAATAAAGCAAAAGATAAAAATATATCTGCGATTGTCATGGTTTGGAATGTCCCTCAGAAAGGCTCACTTTTGGCAATGCAGGAATCAGAGGCGGAACAGTTGTGTCAGGAGGACTCTGACCTTACCAGGGGATAAGGCCTTGCATGAGTCATCTGGATGTCCTCACTGGGTTAACTGTAGGCAGCTGGGCCTGGCTGGAGGCTGTGGGTCCCTGGGGGCCGGGCCTCCACGACTTATCTGTCCCTGGCCCTTCCTCTCTCTGCTTCCCCACTGCCATGAGGTCAGCTTTCCTCTGCTCTGCCCTGACACCATGATGTCTCTGCTTGGAGCTGGGCAAACATGGACTGAACCTCGGAAATCGTGAGCCAAAATAAATGTTTCCTCCTCTAAGTTGCTGTCAGGTGTTTGGGTCACAGAGACAACAAAGCTGACTAATACATGACTATATTACATGTAAATGGACTTAATGATCTAATTACAGACACCTACTGCTGATCAAGATGAAAATATAAAACAAAAACAAAACTTCAACTTTATGGTTTTTATAAGACATGTATCGTGAATATAAAGCTATAAAAAGTTGAATATGAAAGCAGGATGGCAGTAATGTTTCCACCTACTGATGAAGGTTCTTCTGCGTTCCCTAGCAACTCGTCAGCCTCCGCGTTTTCTGGATCGTATATCCATATAAGGATGTTCTGTAAAAGAAAATGTGTTTGTATTTCTTTACATTTTGTACGGATTTCATTTTCGGTGGTGGCAAAACAATCACAAATATGTTATTTTAAAAATTCGTACTATTCTATTTGTAAAACATCAGAAGCAGTATGCATAGTGTTTAGTAACTGAAACAAGCCAAAGACCTATGAAGGGTTAAAAATATCCCTCTAAACCCTTCAGTAACTAATGTTAAAATTTCATATGAATGCTTATATATATATATCTTCATACTTATAGACAGACACAGTAGCACCTTCAACACAGATACACCTTTACAAAAAAATGAAATCATCCTGTAGTTGTTTGTCACTTGACACAACATGGCCATTTCACTAGATAAACATCTAATTGTTTCCTTCTTGGTTATTTTTTTAAAGACAATTTATTTGCATAGTTATAAACAAATTATATTAAAAATACAGGACAATTTGTTCCTTCTACCCTGGACTTTATCAATCAGTTCCCGTAAGTCCACCTGCACCCCACAGGTAACTACTAAGTTCTTGTTTATATTTCTTTCTTTTTTTTTTTTTGCAGTACTGGGGATTGAACCCAGGGGCATTCCACCTCTGAGCTCCACCCCCAGCCCTATTTTGTATTCTTTATTTTGAAACACGGTCTCACTAAGTTGCGGAGGGCCTCACTAAGTAACTGAGGCTGGCCGCGAACCTGCGATCCTTGGGTCTCAGCCTCCCAAGTACTGGGATTACAAGCGTGCGCCACCATGCAGGCTCTTGTTTATATTTCTATAAAATTTTTATGTATAATCAATACAGACGTTATTTTCTACCCTTTTACACAAATGCTAGATGCTAAATACATGTTTTTGCTGAACCTAATGTTCTTCATTTAACATTATATCTTAAAGATCTTTATATTTCTCACTGATTTTTCAGCTGAATATTATTCCAAGTTATGGAGGAACCATAATTTAACCAATAAACCTACTGATAAACATTCGTTTCAATTGCGATTATAATCAGTGCTACAATGAGCTCCTCTACACAACTTTGAGCACATGGGTAAAGCACATTCCTGTCATTGCTGAGCCACGGAGGGTGTGCATTGTAATTTTCATGGATCCTGCCGTTTCACCAGCGGACTACCGGCTCGACAGCAACGCGGGAGGTTCTTCTGTCCTTCCTCACAGCCTTCTCAACACTGGGTCTTGTCATCCTTTGCATATTGCCAGTCTAATGGATGAAACATGGTGTTGTTTAAAGCTGCATTTCTCTTAGTATGGGAAACACTGAGCATCTTTCTGTATGTTCAAGTTCCATTTTTCTATTGGGCTGATAATCTTTTATTATTTGTGAACGCTGATTTCCATATTAGGAAGACATTAGTTTAGTGATTCCGGTTGTGTTTTCCACCTATGTTCCATTTTCTCTTCAGCTTATGGTAATTTTTTGCTATGTTATCTATCATGTATCTGCCTTTTTGTTTTATGGAGAAAAAAATGATCATATCTAAAAAAAGATCATATATTTTGGCTTGTTTTCTGGATTTTGTGGTATAGTTTGAAAGGTCTCTGATTCTAGGTTATAAGAGCATTCTTGCATGTTTTCTTTGGTTGCTACTGGTTTGAATGCATTTGCATATCCAACTCATTTCAAATTTCTGGTATATTATGTGAGGTATGATTTTTTTTAATTTAAATCACATGGCTATTCAGTTATCTTGTCACCTCTTTTTTTTTTGGTGGAGATAGATCCCAAGCACATTTTACCTCTGAGCTACACCCCCGGCCCTATTTTTTTATCCTTTATTTTGAAACCGGGTCCCACGAAGTTGCGGAGGGCCTCACTAGGTAGCTGAGGCTGGCCATGAACCCGGATCCTCTGATCTCAGCCTCCCAAGTACTGGGATTACAAGCGTGTGCCACCACGCCCGGCTTAAAAATTTTTATTTTGAAACAAGGTCTTGCTAAGTTGCCAAGGGCCTGAGTTGCTGAGGCTGGCCTCAAACCTGTGATCCTTCTACATTAGCCTCCCAAGTAGTGGGATTACAGGTGTGAGTCACCACGCCCGGCTTTCTTGTCACATTTATTGATTAGTCCATCTTCTTCTCCTTGATTTGAGTGCTACCTTCATAATTTAGTAAAGACCTAAATGTATTTTATTTCTAGATTCCTATGCTGTTCCATTGATCTTAACTGCTTTGTCAAGAATAAGAAGTACCTCTCAGTTTAAATACAAGGACTTCATAGTAGTATATTTATTACTTATCATTACTAGTACCCTCTCTCCCTGTTTTTATTCATTGTTTTTCTGGACAGTGTTTGTTTGTTTGACTTTATTTATCCTTAGGAACACTGGAAACACCTTGTCAAGTTTTGAAATAATGTAGTTTTTATTAAGATGGCATTGTATTTACAAATTTGCCCTTACATCTTTATGGTGTAGAGCACATTTATCAATAAAAGAATGTGTTTTTTCTTCAGGGGTGCTCTGGAGTTTTGTCATATGGATCTTGTATACTTGATAGATAAGTAGAGGGGATTAGCTCTGCGGTGGGGGTTCTTTCATGTTCAAATCAGATACACCAGCTACGCACCAGGCAAAAGCCCGCCGGCCCCACCTCCGCCCAGTAAGGTTCCTCCCTCCACCACGGGCAAACTGGCTCCTCTCTGTCCTGCCCAGACTTGGAGACTGGGCCTCTGTGCAGAAGATTGTCCCAGCCTGTGCTCACTAGGGAGGGCCAATCTTCTGGAATGTACCACCATGGAATTTCATGTTCTCTACAGCATTTGGGGGTCCTTTAAGATTAAAAAAAATACTATGCAATATCTTATTAAAGTGGGAATGAATGTTTTCCATGTCCTTCTATAGTTGCCTGGAGGTCTTAATTCTTTCTTTTTTTTGGTATTGGGGATTGGAGCCAGGGGCATTCTACCTCTGAGCTACACTCCCAACCCTTTTTTAAAATTTTGAAATAGGGTATTGCTAGGTTACTGTGAGTCTTGTTATGTTGCTGAGACTGTCCTTGAACCTGCGATCCTCCTGTCTCAGCCTCCCAAAGAGTGGGATTACAGGTGTGCGCCACCACATCCAGTTTAATTCTTTAGATAAAGATACTTTCTAATTTTCATTTTGGTTTCTTTTTTGAGCCATAGATACATGTATTTAAAAGTTCTCGGGAGAACCAAGATGGCAGGATAGAGAGAGGCAGTGTGTCACCGGTGCTCTGAGAGTTGGAGCTCGGCCGGCAGGAAGACTACTTCTTGACAAGAAAAGTAGGGCAGCCAAAACTCAACAGAACAATGAGCACCAAAGTGCAGCGGAATGCGAGGCAGTGGAAAGAGCGGAGGGCGGTAGGGAGCTGAAAGCATCTCACCTGGTAAGCGGAGAGCGGAGACAAAGGTGCCATCTTGGCTGAGCCACGCCAGCACCACGGCCCCCGGAATCCTCCAGCAAAGAAACAGCTGATTCCTGTGAAACCAGTGATTATAGCCCACCATCGAAAGCAGTCGACATCGGACCATGATGAAATCCACGTCGAACCAGATCCACACCTACAACAGTGACGACTGGAAAGGGTGGGACACGAGCCTTAGCCCCTGCAAAGAAAGTGACTCGGAGAGACATAGATGAGGGGGCCAGGCACAGGAGCACCCCAACACCGAGAAAAGGAGTGGGTAAAACACACCTAGCACCGGCACAGAACGCCGTAGCACTGAGGACATGGACAGACATGGCATGCCCCCTCCCAGAGCCACCCAACGAGAACATGGGTGAGTGAGATAAAGGGAGGCAGCATGTCGCTGGCACTCTGAAACTTGGAAATTGGCACTCTGAAACTTGGAAGACTGCCTCTTAACAAGAAAAGTAGGGCAGACAAAACTCAACAAAACAAGGGGAGCCGAAGAGCAGCGGAGTGCGAGGCAGCGGACAGAGCGGGGGCTAAACAGAACTCCACGCATTTCACCTGGCAAGTGGAGAGTGGAGGCGAAGGCGCCATCTATGTGGGGCCACGCCTACACCGTGACTCTCGGAGACCAACAGCAAAGAGACAGCAGATCCTTGGGAAAACAGCAACTATAGACCACCATTGAAACCGATCAACTCCGGAACATGATGAAGCCCAAGTCAATCCAGACCCGCACCTTCAACGACGATGGTTTCAAGGGGTGGGCCGTGAGCCTCTGCCCCTGCAACGAGTGTGATGAGGAGAGACAAAGAAGAGGTGGCCATACACAGGAGCAGCCCAACTCTGAGAACAGGAGCCAGTAAGCCACGGCCCCCATGAGCAGCCCAACACTGTCCTGGAACACCCCGGAACTGAGGACATAGGTAGATGAGACATGGCCTCCCCCAGCGGCCCAGCACTGAGAACATGGGCAGGTCAACCCACGGCCCCGCCCCCAGAGAACCCCTCCCCCCCAGCACTGGGGACACAGGGCAGGCGAGTGCCCAGCCTCACCCCAGAGTACCCCAGTACTGAGGTCACGGGAGGATGAGCCACGACCCCACACAGGAGGGACTCCAGACAAAGAGAAAACCTCAGTTGAGCAAAGAAGGCGAACTAACTAGGGGAGACGGGAGGGAAAGAGAGGGAAACAAGCTGGAGCACAGGATGGACATACACAAAGATATCAAAGTCAACTACTATGTTGAAAATGGGAAGGAGGGAGGGGGGAGATGGGGCGGTGGGAATCGGGGAGGGCTACTTGACCCATGAGTGCATGTATACGTCAACCACCCTGAAATCCTTCAAGATGTATGACTGCAATGCACTAATAAAATAAATAAGTTAAAAAAAAAGTTCCCCAACATGGAGATTTCTAGGTAATTTTATTATTGATTTTGAGGTTAATTGCATGATAGAGCCTTGCTTTCTAGCCTACTCTGTAGTCAAATTTTGTGAATGTTCTGTATGTTTGAAATGTATATGGAGATCATGACTAAGCTTTTCCAAGAAGCTTATATATGTTTTTTATATATATTCTGAGATGTATATATATATAATTTTATAATTATATATAATTATATATAATATGTATTATATATGATATAATATAAACTGTAACATGTTATATTATATATAACATATGTACATTATATGTAATATATGTATATATAATTATATATAAAATTATATATTCTGAGATGAGCGTGTGTGTGTGTGTGTGTGTGTGTGTATTCTGAGATATTTAGTATTCTATATATCCATTAGCTCAGGTTTTTTAGTTGCATTCAAGAGTTTTGTAGTGATATTTTTCTGCTTTTAAAATAGCTGTTAAATTGTTCAACCCAAGTGCAATGGTCTGGACCTGGAGAGCTCCCCAGAGGCCTGTGTGTTAAAGGCTCCTTCCCCAGAGTGGCGCTGTTGGGAGGTGATGGGAACTCAAGATGTGGGGACTGGTGGCAGGTTTTAAGCCACTGGGGACGTGCCCTCAAAGAGGACTGTGAGATCCTGCTCTTTCACCTTCTGCTCTCTTGTGTCCTGGCCATGAGGCCAGCAGTTTTGCCATGTGCCACCTACATGATGTGCTTCCCCCAACAGTCCCCAAAGCAGTGGGGCCACCTCATCACAGACTAAGACCTCCAAAGGATGAGCCAAAGTAAACCTTTTCTCTTAGAAACCTATGATCTCAGCGATAACATTGGGTATTATCAGCCTTTATCAATCTTAAGCAATGTACCCAGTGCAAACCTGCCTTTCCTTGATGTTCTGCACCTCTGTGTGTGAATATTGACCACCCACAGCTCTTTCTTTGTAACTACCTTTTCAAATATATTGTTTATTTTTGAGTTGTCTTCAGATTATGTGAGTAAGAAAAAGAGTTCATGGTGTATTTTGCATAGAAGTCCTTTATCATATGTATTATTTTCTCCAAGTCTGTACCTTACTTTTTCGTTTTATTTTTTTATTGGTGCATTGTAATCATACATCTTGATGGGTTTTGGGGTGGTAGAAATGTACATGCACACAACGGTCAATTAGCCCTCCCCCAATTCCCACCCCCATTCCCTCACCCTTCCCTCCATCTCATGCTCAGCATAGTGGTTGACTTTGGTATATTCGCATACATACATCCTGTCCATTAGGATGCTTCCCTCTCCCCCTTTCCATCCCCCTCAGTTAGTTCTCCTTTGCTCATCTGAGGTTTTCTCCATCTTTGTCTGGAGTCCCTCCTATTCCCTATTCTCCCTAGCTTCTGCATATTAGGGAGAGCATCCAACTTTTCACTTTTTGTGACTGACTAATATCACTAAGCATAATGTTCTCTAATTCCATCCATTTCCCTGCAGAGGCTGTAGTTTTATTCTTCTTGATGACTGCATAAAATTCCATTGTGTACATGTCCCATAGTTTTGTAATCCATTCATCTGTTGATGGACATCTCGGCTGGTTCCATAGTTTGGCAATTGTGAATTGTGCAGCTATAAACAGATACACATGCATTAGTCTGGTAATTTGGTTTCCATTCTTTTGGGTAGATATTTAGGAGTGGTATTGCTGGGTCATAAGGTAGGTTCATTCCCAATCTTCTGAGGATCCTCCACACTGTTGTCCCAAGTGGTTGCACTAATTTGCAATCCCACCAATAGTGTATTAGGGTTCCTACTTCTCCACAGCCTCACCAGCATTTGTTATTGTTTGTGTTTTTAATGATTGCCATTCTAATTGGGGTTATTAGGTGAAATCTCAGGGTAGTTTTGATTTGCATCTCTCTGATTGCTAATGATGCTGAACAATTTTTCATACATTTATTGGCCATTTGTATTTCTTCTTTTGTGAAGTGCCTATTTAGTTCACTTGCCCATTTTTTGATTGGGTTGTTTGTGTTTTTAACGGTGAGTTTCTTGAGTTCTCTGTATGTTCTAGATATTAGTCCTCTGTCAGAAGAGTAGCTGGCAAAAATTTTCTCCCATTCTGTCAGGTCTCTGTTGAGGTACTTGATAGTTTCCTTTGCTGTGCAGAAACTCTTCAGTTTAATGCAATCCCACATATTGATCCTCTTTTTAATGTCTTGTGCCTTTGGGGTCTTGTTGAGGAAGTTTTTGCCTGTGCCTATGTGTTGAAGAGTTGGACCTATGCTCTCTTCAAGTACTTGTAAGGTCTCTGGTCTGATTTACAGGTCTTTGATTCATCTTGAATTGACTCCTGTGCAGGGTGAGAAACTGGGGTTTATTTCCATTTTTTCTGCATGTGGTTAACCAGTTTTGTCAACACCATTTGTTGAAGAGGCTTTTTCCCAGTGTGTTTTTGGCTCCTTTGTCAAAAAGCAATTGGCTGTAAGTGTGCGGATTTGTTTCTGAGTCTTCTATTCTGCTCCATTGGTCTATGCACTGTTTTTGTGCCAATATCATGCTGTTTTTATTACTGTGGCTTTGTAGTATAGTTTGAAGTCAAGTATTGTGATGTCTCCTGCATAGTTCTTGTTGCTGAGACCTACTTAGGCTATTCTGGGTTTTACTGTTGTTCCAAATGAATTTAAGGACTGATTTTTCTATGTCTGTGGTAATTGAATGGGTATTGCATTGAAACTGTAGATGACTTTTGGAAGAATGGCCATTTTGATGATATTTATTCTACCCATCCAAGAGCATGGGAGGCCTTTCCATCTTCTAAGATCTTCTTCAATTTCTTTTTTCAATGTTTTATAATCTTCCTGGTAGAGGTCTTTTACCTCCTTGGTTAGGTTTATTCCTAAGTATTTTATTGTTTGGGAAGATATCGTTGAGTGGAAATGTTTTCTGGATTTCATTTTCAGTGGATTTATGGTTGGCATATAGAAAAGTTTCTAATTTTTTAAGATTGATTTTGTATCCAGACAATTTGCTGAATTTGTTGATCAGTTCTATAAGCCTTTTGGTTGAGTTTGTTGGGTCTTCTAAGTATAATATCATGCCATCTGCAAATAGAGATAGTTTCATTTCATCTTTCCCTATCTGTACTCCTTTGATTTCCTTCTCTTGCCTTATTGCTCTGGCTAAAGTCTTAAGTACCATATTGAAAAGGAGTGGTGACAGTGGACATCCTTGTCTTGTTCCTGTTTTTAAGAGGAACTCTCATAGTTTTTCCCCATTCAGTATGATGTTGGCTGTGGGCCTATTGTATATTGCCTTTGTGATGTTGAGGTATGTTCCTTCTATTCTGATTCTCTGCAGTGTTCTTACCATGAATGGGTGTTGGATTTTGTCAAATGCTTTTTCAGC
>PVJS01015019.1:0-39496 GCA_004027185.1 Glis glis | reverse complement strand
GCGGTGGATAAGGCATTCTGTAAGTCCACAGATGGTAGTTTGGGCAGAAGCTTTACGTGCAGGGAAAGCAAATCCATACCCAGAGTAAGTGTCTATTCCAGTAAGGACAAAGCGCTGCCCCTTCCATGATGGAAGGGGTCCAATATAATCAACCTGCCACCAGGTTGCTGGCTGATCACCTCGAGGAATGCTGCCATATAGGGGGCTCGGCATCGGTCTCTGCTGCTGACAGATTGGGCATTCAGCAGCAGCTATAGCTAGATCAGCTTTGGTGAGTGGGAGTCCATGTTTCTGAGCCCATGCATACCCTCCATCCCTGCCACCATGGCCACTTTGTTCATGAGCCCATTGGGCAATGACAGGGGTTTCCGAGGAAGGAGGCTGACTGCTATCCACAGACCGGGTCATCCTATCCACTCAATTGGTAAAGTCCTCCTCTGCTGAGGTCACCTTTTGATGGGCATTAACATGGGACACGAATATCTTCACATTTTGTGCCCATTTGGAGAGATCTATCCGCATACTTCTTCCCCAAATGTCTTTTTCGCCAATCTTCCAATCATGTTCTTTCCAAGTCCCAGACCATCCAGCCAAACCATTGGCTACAGCCCATGAATCAGTATATAATCGTACATCTGGCCATTTTTCCTTCCAAGCAAAGTGCACAACCAGGTGCACTGCACGAAGTTCTGCCCACTGGGAAGATTTCCCTTTACCACTGTCCATCAGGGATGTCCCAGAGAGGGACTGCAGGGCTGCCGCTGTCCATTTTCGGGTAGTGCCTGCATATCGTGCAGCACCATCTGTAAACCAAGCCCGAGCTTTCTCTTCTTCTGTCAACTGATCATATGGTGCACCCCATGAGGCCATAGGTTCACACTGGGGGACAGAAGGCACTATAACAGAAGTAGGACCCACGGGCATCTGGGCCACTTCTTCATGTAATTTGCTTGTACCTTCAGGACCTGCTCGGGCCCTATCACGTATGTACCATTTCCACTTGATAATGGACTATGACTTCCCATGATATGGGGCCCATGAGATCAAAGTCTCCACACAAACCTTGGCAGGAAGCAACAGTTGTAAGACCTACACAACCACAGCTCCAAGTCCTGGGTGCACTCAGACACCTCTGGGCTCTCTCCTCAGACAGGACCAAATGCCCCTGCCCCCTCCCAACACACACAAATCCTTATTACTATGGTAGTTTATGTTTGAGCAGGTTTATCAGAGGAAGAGTCTGTATTTAACTGTATGAATTTGATACAGTTTACCATTCTGAAATTATAGTCTAGAAACCCTTTGAGTCCCAAATACCCTGTTGGAGGGTCTTTGAGGTCAAATTATTTCCATAATGGTCCTAAGTCATTACCTGCTCTTTTTTCTTCTCAAATGACTATGCAGTGGAATTTCCTGGAGGCTGCCTGACATATATAACACCATTGCTCTGATGGTCAATGGAGGGTGTGTGTGTGTGTGTGTGTGTGTGTGTGTGTGTGTGTGTGTATGTTCTCAATTTTTCTAAAAATTTTAAATATAGGCTTAAAGGTAAAATTATCAACTTTAAATTTTATCTAAAATTGTTATTTTATAATTTAATAATAATTTATTCTCAATAAAAATTTTTAATGCATTCTAATATTTAAGGTGGATCATTGGCTTAAGAGGGGTCAAAAAGATTAACTTTCTCAAGCTACAGCTACACAGTCTATGACTAAAGATGTTAAAAATGAGCCTAGCGTGGTGGGACATGCACTAGGGAAGCTGAGATAGGAGTAGCACAGGTTTGAGGCCAGCCTTAGCAATCAGGTGAGACCCTCAGCAACTTAGTGAGACTCTGTTTCAAAATAAAAATAAAATAGGGCTGTGGGTGAAGCTCAGAGTAGAAGTCCCTTAGGTTCAATCCCCAGTACCATTAAAAAAAAGTTGCAAACAATGAAACTGATATTGAAGAGCTTCCTGATTCAGGGGAGGTAGGAATGCACTCCAAAGACACTGGGTGAGACTACTATAATTAGGAAATATAAATATGACAGAAGCTATCCTTCCCTCTGCTCTGTGGCTGTTCATAATTTCACTCTTCTAGTCTTATGCAACAGTTCATGTTCAAATGGCATTGTGATGCCCATTAAGTTGCAGGGTCATTTTCTAGCCAAACATTTAGAGTTTTTTAAAAAAGTAACATATTCTAAATGATAAAACCTAGTATCAAAAGTGAATTATTAGAAAGATTTTTATAAAATGGTCTGAAGCCGTGGTTCCCAAACTTGAGTGGGGCTTACCAACCCTCGGAGGGTTCTCTGCAAAGCAGATTTCCAGGCCCTACCCCAAGAGTTATGATTAAGTAGGTCCTCAATTGACTGTGGTTTTAAAAAACTCCCCAAGGGAGTTCAGTCATGGCAGAGAACCGGTGCTTTGGTACTCTCTCGTTCAAATGACTTGGCAGTCCTTCTAGCTACTGCCCCTCTCTACTACCCTTTTCCCCTTTGCATCTTGAGCAGTTGGTCAAGTCCCTTTGTAAGGTACAACCCTACTGTGTTATCATCCCAGAACTCTCCTCTTACTCCACCTGCCAATCCTTCCCCAACTACAGCATCCACCTTACCTTATGATCATCAGTGTGTAGGCATCTTATCCATGCTAAGCCTTCTGTGCCTCGGATCCACACTAAGCCATTACATTCTCTTTAGCTTTTCTTTTTTTGTAAGATATAGAGTTTACATGATATTAGTAGCTCTATTGCTTATCTTGTAAACAGATAAGTAAAAAAGAAAAAGAAGAAAAGGAAAGCAAGTATTAGAATCTCTGAATACAGTTGTTACTGAGGCACAGGTACAATCTATAAAGATACTCATCACCTTCATTTATTTCTGTGAGAAGTCTCATGTCCTTACAAAGAAAGCACAATCCATGTTTTTTGTTTTGTCTTGGTTCGGTTTTGCTTATGCTCGCTTGACTTGGGTACCTATAACTTGCAGTCAAAAGAATTAAGAAAGTCTCCTAAGGTCACACAGGGAAAGGTATCTTTTCCCCGCTCAACCTCTCCAAGTATGAATTTGATTTATCTAACACCTAGAGGCAAATTAGTGACTTCTCTGGTCTACACTGTGTTTGTGCATGGAACTCCTAAGCCAAATCATATGAGAATGAATTGAAATTCCCAGTGATTTTTTAGCCACTGCTAACCTATTAAACAATATGTTTGGACTTGGCAAACATACATCTCTGTCCTTCATGGTTTCCAACCCTCCTTGGGAAAGGTCAAGTGCACTAATGGCATTATTTCACTCTTTTTCAGCTAAGCATGAAAATCTCACTGGAGGAAGAGTCCCTGACCTATTTCATAGTATTCTAATTGCACTATTAATGTCTGTAGACACAACTTGGCCACAATCCCTGCTGAACCAGAGCACAGGCACATGCCTTGATTTTTATGGCACTTAAATGATGATGTTGCACTTTAAAGAATATGGGGCCAGTTTTAAAATTCTGGTCTTGTACCAACTTTTTCCACTTCGTGTGAAAGGAATTTTTCTACCTGTCTACAAGAACGAGTGCAAAAAGCCTGGGCGAAAGGTAAGAGGAATCCCTCTGTCTGTACTTTTTCCTATCTTGAAACATGACCTACTCTTTGAGAAGTTGGACATGCTTGAAGGACCCCATCGCACTTTCCAGTTGCCAAAGCTGTTTGTCTTCTGGAAGCTCGACTCCTGCTGTAAAAAAGATGTCTAGAAAAATGAATGAATCTATAAAGGTACTAGTCACCTTCATTAATTTAAGTCTTCAGACAAAATTTCAACAATGATTAAGTAGTGTATAATAAAACCCCACATGGAGATTTTTTAAATACTTTTATTGGTGCATTATAGTCTCACATCATAATGTAATTCATAGTGATAGTGGTATATGTGCACATAGCACTTGGTGGGCTTTCTCCTGTCTCCCTCCTCATTCCCCCCACTTCCCCTTACAGGATATTGAGACTGACATTGGTATTCTCACATATGTACATAATGTCAATGGAAGTGATTCCTTCATTGATCCTCCCTCTCCCCCCCCACCCCAGACCACCTTCCTATCTCCACTAGAGTTTGTCTTCCATTATCTGAAGTCCTTCTGATATCCCAATTACTCCCTAGATTCTGCATATGAGAGAAAACATTTGGCCCTTCACTTTCTGTGATTGGCTAATCTCACTTAACATAATGTTCTCCAGGTCCATCCATTTTCCTGCAAGGGACATTATTTTGTTTTTCTTGATTGCTGAGTAGAATTCCATTGTGTGTATATCCCATAATTTTGTTATACAATCATCCATTGATGGACACCGGGGTTGGTTCCATGATTTGGCTATTGTGAATTGCCACACAGAGGTTTAGAAATGAATAAGAAGCACATGGTCCCTAATCATGTGCCCAATACACAAAAATAGCAATAGGGATTCCCCCCCCCAACAGTAAACTTTACTGAAGAAACTCAAAATATTGGGCATTTTGTGCAGGTCCAAAGTTATATAAATAACTAGAGGCTTTCCTGGGGAAAAACTTCTGGATTATACAATCTAAGGATAATATTGTGAGATTAACCATGCGAGGTTTTCTCCTCCTGTAGAAGAAAAAATTGAGGAGACACTAGTAGTAAAGAAAGTTTATAAACAGAAAAAGAACAGTTTTATAAAAAGATTAAAGCTTCTGTAACATAAAGGTTTTGCTTAGTTGCCTTTAGTCTGTTTTAAAACATTAAAATGAAGACATTTAGTCGGGTATGGTGGCACATGCTTGTAATCCCAGTACTTGGGAGGCTGAGACAGGAGGATCGCAGGTTTACTGCCAGCCTTAGCTACTTAGTGAGGCCCTCCATAACTTAGTGAGACCCTGTTTCAAAATAAAGGATAAAAAATAGGGCTGGGGGTGTAACTCGGAGGTAGAATGCCCCTGGGTTCAATCCCCAGTTCCGCAAAAAAATACATTTCATTATTTTTCAATGCAGAACCAGTAATTGCCACTTCTAGTGATTGTGTTGTGCACCAGGTTATGTACTAGGGTTTGTTCATATATCATCACACTCAATCATCACAACCATCCTACAAGGTTGTTGCTACTGTTATCATCCCAATTTGTATTAGTTATCTATTGCTATGTAACAAATTAACTTCCACTTTGGCAGCTTAAAGCAATAAATATTATCCCACAGTTTCTGTCTATTAAGAAAGCCAGGAACAGTTTAGCTGGGTGCCTCTGGTTACTAGCAAGTCTCAGCAGATCTGCTTCCGCACTGATTCATGTGGCTGTCGGCAGGACTCAAGTCGTCCCTGGCAATTGGCTAGAGACATCAGTTCCTTGCCACCTGTGTCTGGTGATAGGGCTGCTCCCAACATGGCAGTTTGCTTCCCCCAGAGTAAGGGATTTGAGAAAGAAAGAACAAGCATGGGTCCCCCAAAAGGAAGTGACAATCTTTGTATAACCTAACCTTGGGCATGATCTCCTGTCTCATCTGCCATGTTCTATTTATGAAAAGGAAGTCACTCACTACAACCTACACTTAGGAGAGGAAATTACACAAGTACATGAGTTCAAGTATATTTTAGGGACTGACTACCACAGAATTTTATTGTAAGAGTTGATAAAACTGAAACTTAGGATAAATAACTTGCCCAAGGTCATTTGTCTATTCCATGGTGAAAGATGGATTGATTTCCAAGCTGTTGGAATCATAAAGATCAAGTTCTTAATCAATATGCAATAGAAAAAAATTATGTTTTAAGAAATTAACCTCTTTTTTGCTGATTGCTTTTGTTGACTGCTTCCCCTTCTTATAGAGAAAAGCTTAAAACCAACTGGCATTAATTTGAATTATCTAGCTCATTTTACACAGGCATATAGGGCTAGACTTCACCAATTTTTTATACATTTCAGTATGTAATAGTCTTATCAGGCTTGTCACTTTCATGTTTGTATATGAGTCAATAAAATAAGAAATGACTGAAACACATTTGGAATGTTTTATGGTCTGGGGTTCTCAGAAGTGTTTATTTGGTTTAGGGTTAATGTCAAGGAAAAATTGTAATTTTTGTAGAGTCAGCTTTATGAGAAAACGATTACAAACACCTGACTTTACCCTTGTTATTGCACTACAATTGGAGAGCTGAAGTTTCTTCTTTTATCTTGGAAAAAAAGCAGATGCAGGGCTCATAAGGCCATGGAAATGTAGTCAGTTATTCCCTGCAGAGGACTGATATCCTGTTATTTCTTTTAGGTAAAAATGCTCGCAAGAGTTTAATGATAAGTGACTCCAGAAAGCAAGTAAAGAAAGGACCTGGGCTGGGGTGTAGCTCAGTGGTGGAGCACTTGCTTGCCAAGCATGTGCAATGCCCTGGGTTTTATTCCCAGTATCAAAACAAACAACAACAAAAAACAAAAGGATCATGACTTGGTTTTGGGGGGTGTGAGTTCTATCACATCAGGAATTAGAACAATGAAGAAGCAACAGGGGGAAACAAGAGAGGCTTTCTGACAACTGCATTGCCAGCTCAATCAGGCCCCCTGTGCAAGCCATATATGGTCTGTGTCCCAGTCAGCACAGGATTATCCAACTGTCACTCTTCTCCCTGCTGGGTTTTCATTTTTATGTATTGTTCCTGAGAAGAAAGCTTTGGCATAATCTACACTCTTAAGATACTCGCCTCCATTTCTTTAATACCTAACACATGAGCAGCTCTTCATAAATGCTTGAGAATTGCCCTGCAGCTTTATGAACATGTGCATAGTTTGTCCTTTGGATTTTCTTCTTTACATTGATTGGGATCAGCTGGTAACATAAGTGACAAAATTCTCAGAGACAGGTTGCTTGTTCACAATATACCTCATTCACAGAAAGCAGAAATGGGTGTAAATTTTTCAAGATGGATATTTCTTATGCTGTTTCCAGATCCCTGGCATCCAATACCTTAGGATTATTTTTAAAATCACACTTTTGATTTTCATCTATCCAAGAGGCTATTTGAAAAACTAATTTGTGCTGGAGAATAGTCTTGTCATAGAGGTTAGATAAAAATATTGTACACTTGTGAATCTTAGCATCTGTCTTATAGCCCAGATGTACCATTAAAATGGTGAAGGAGGAAAAATGTGGTTTTCTCTAAAGGCTGATATTCATATTAGTAAAAAGTTTGATGTGATTGTATTTCTTATAAGCCACATTTCTGTACTTCCAGTGAATTGTATACCTAACTCACTAAGTATTATTACTTAGAAAACGTGTCATTTATACTCAGTAACTTTCCACTTATACATTTTTCCTTATTCCATGTGAAAATAAAAAATGACATTTTCTGTGGATTACAAAGCAAATCATAACCATGTAAAAATAAACATTAAAAAATTGAATAGTTCCACTGGCTCTAAACATTTTAATATAAATAGACATGTCTTTACATAATAACTTCACTTTAAATTAAAGGGGGGGAAACCATATTGAATTCATACAATATCACTCGATTGGACCTGGCATCACCAGGGGTTGGGGCCAAAGTCTGTCTCTTCTTCTCAACACAGCCTTGTTCTATTTTTGTTTTGAGCTCTATGGAAGGAGACAATGTTGGGACTACTGAGATTTGAACTGGGGGGGGGGGTAAGAAGTTGAGGGAGAGGGATGTGGTGTGAGATAGGTTTGCTCATCTTTAACCTTGGCCATGCCTCTGCATACATCAACAATGTGGCCAGTGCCCGTGACTCCCACTTGGCAAGACATGCCCCTTGACTTACTTTGTTTTCAACTGGCCAGTCTTAGCATGGTCATCAGGAAGAAGAACAACTAACATGTATTGAGTGCTGAGTAATTGGTACATTAATTAAGTTAATCTCTACCACTATAATCCCAAAAGGTAGGTAGTAGTATTTTCCCATTTTCAGAGGAGAAAAGTGAGGCATCTGGGTCAAGTAACATGCCCAAATTCATAGAAGTAGTATGTGATTCAGCTGGAATTAACACCCACATCTTCCTGACTCCACACTGGTCTTCAATGTCATTGGTCACTTGAGTTTTGAGATGACGAGTGGGGACTAGGGATGGCATTCATGGACCACAGTGAATGTAACTTGTCAAAAGGGAAACAAAGCTGTGATTTTAGGTTTATTAGAGATATGCTTTATTCAAACAACAAACTTTCACATACCTAAACACACAATGCAAATGTGAGTGGTATTAAAGGGAATTAGTCAGCAAGATGCCATTCTACCTACAGGATTGTTTAGGCATACTTTAAGAGTGAAATAAAGTAGGAAAAAATTTCCCCTTTTTCAAATTTTAATTTTACCCATGAACCTATCCAACTAGATTCTTTGAGATTTCAACATATACAATAAAGTATTTTTATTGTATTATAATGTTTTCCAATCAAATATCCTATTGAAAAAGTATTTCTGTCATAAATAAATCCTACCATAAAGTTTTCCATCCATTTTTTTTTTTTTTTGCAGTACCAGGGATTGAACCTCCAGGCTATACCCCCAGCCCTATTTTTAAAAATTCTTTATTTTGAAACAGGCTCTCACTAAGTTGTGGAGGGCCTCACGAAGTAGCTGAGGCTGGCCGCAAACCCGGATCCTACAGTCTCAGCCTCCCAAGTACTGGGATTATAAGTGTGCACCACAACGCCTGGCTAAGTTTTCCATCAAATTTAAGAAAGATATACTTTAAATCCTCTGACTAAATTTTAATGTTTCTTACTTTTTGGGTTAATTAGAACAGATAACACTTCCATAACTACAAATATTTTTTTAAATTTTGTTTTGTTTTAAGCATTTGGTCTATAGGCCTGATCATTAAGCTATGAATGAAACCAGGAATCTTTCCTTATGACTTTAGTTACTGTTAAAAGTACAACAATATTTTCTATTTTACAAAATCTGTCACATAGCTGAACACATGCAGCTGAACTGCTATGACTTAGCTCTGCACCATAGCATGTTCCTCTCATTCATTAAACCGATTTCACATTGTTTTAAAGAATGAGCTTAGACATTAAAGACAAATGTTATATTTCTATATGTAGATGTTTCTTTAACCCTCTGTTGTTTCCGGCCAAGATTCAGATTCTTGGCTCTGGAGCCAGGCTGGTCTCGTATGAATTCATTTGAGAACATGTGCTCCACATTTGTTTCCTAGGATGCAAATGGCTTGGGCATGTGCTGACTAAAACTCTTAACACCAAGGGGATTTAGATCCATACAGCTTGGCCAGCAACTTGCTGTGAAATTTGCGTAAAGATCATAAAATAATGCTTTATTTTAATTCTTAACTTCTCACCTTTGGACAGCTTTTCATATTGTTTCCAAGCAATTTTATTAAGATGCTGAATCGGCCCTTACACTAGAATGAACATATATAAATTAATTGAGCTCAGATAGATCATATTTTAATTAATGTGAGAGTAAAATTTTCACATCTATTTGAGTACATTAATTTATGAAGATGAGCCTGAAACTAGCAACATAGCTATATCTGCACTCATTATAGTGAGTGGAAGCCTTTCTTTCAGGGATACTGGATCTCGGGAAACTTGTGCAGGAAAGTTATACTCGTTCTTTATACTAATATCCCATTTACTACTTTCCAAAGTACTTTCAGCCAGTATTTGCAGGCTTTTTTGGGAGATCCAAATAGAAATGAAGATGACAATCACTTTGGCAGCACATTATGACTCTGAAGAGAAGGAAAACCATTCAACTTTATCTTGATGTTAAATAAAACTTTGAGAATGGAATAGAGAAATTGTGTGTGTGTGTGTGTGCATTTTTTGGTGTTTTGTAAATATGTATGTCATTTAAATTTGCTTTCTAATGCATGTATATAATATGTATTATATGTATATTTTATATGTACAATTAAATATAAACGTATCCCTGAAAAATAGTCCAACTTCTACTTCCCATTAGTGAATGAAAATACTGTTTGAATGATTTCCTTTGGAATGGGAGAGCACTTTCAGACAGAAAAGTGTTCATTCATAAAATTGTTCAATAAATTATTTTATTACCATGTGTCAACACTAATGAAAACTAGATAAACCTCATTAGCATTTACCCTGTGGACTCTCAATCAATGGTGAGTTTGTTGAAGATGACAAAAAATAGTCATTATAATTTAAGCCTTGATGTATAAGTCAACAAGACTACAGACACAGTCCCATTAAAAATTTTTTTGAAAGGGCTAGGTATAAAGGAAGAGTGATAGATTATGCTAAATATCTAAATAAAATTATAATAATGGAATCAGACTCACCCAGTACACTTCCATATCTTTGGTCTCTATTTCACCTGGACGCCCTGCTAGATCTGTCCTTCAGTTTCTTGTGTGCACAATGGCATCAGAAGTTAATAGAAAGGAGATGACTCTTCCTCTCTTCTCTCAGAGAGAGAAGGTAAAATAAGCACATGCAACCTGACAGAGAAAAATCACAGTTTCCTAGCACACGAACTCGAACCTGGGTAAAGCCCCAGGTCCCGGAGCCAGTGAGCAAGTGGGATCACAGGAGGGCCACAAGTCGAGGTGGCTGGGGAGGGGGCACAAGCAAGGATGAAGAGCACTTCAAGGGGAATGGGGAGCTGTATGCAAAATGCCCTAAGCCCTTTCTCTCTTACCAGACCCATCCCTCCCCATCTGACATCAACTACATTGGCTTCTGTCTTCTTAGTACTCCTGAACAAGCTTCCAATACAATCCTCCCAGACACACAGAAAATGGACACACAGGGATGCTCTTTTTATGATTCTAAACTATTTTGAGTAATTAGCAAGTTAATAGGCATAGTTTTAAAACATATTTTCAAGGTGAATTTAGCTTTGAAAAGATTAAGAAAAAATGTGTAACTTTGGTAATTTCATGACTTTGGGTATTAACTTGGACTATTTAAATACACAATAGATACTCAATAAGTTAATTACTTAATTTAAGTATACTAGGTCAAAAATATTCAGAAATCCATTAACTATAAATAGTAAATAACCAATATAAAATAGTTTCTAAGATAGGGTCTTTTCTAATCTTCTAACATTGGCATTGTAAAAAATCTATTACATTATGGAATCTCCATTTTAGAAAAACAAACAAGACAAAAATATTTGTGAGATGATGCTCTCTATACTTTGTTTTATTAGAAACCAAGACTCAGGACCTTGTGGGACATAGATCATGATCTAGTTCAGTTGAATATTTAAAAAATAAGGCCCAAGTTTGGTCAGTCCTCAGCATCTTTGTATCCTTTCTTCTTAACATCATGAAATAATTTCACTGTCGAGTGGTACAAAGTATGTTTTCCCAAGACTTTAAACATGTACATAATCACTTTGTTCTTTACCCTTTCAGATATTTGATGAAAATCTAGCCAAAATTTTATGACTAACACATAGTTCTGAGCCAGCATCTAATTAGTATTATGTAAGCTATAATACAACTGAAATTAAACTAGACCATTTTCAAAACCCACAATACATATCTTCCCAAAGTGGTATCTGTTGGTAAAACTGATTATATATATATATATATATATTTAGTAAAATCCATTCTTTACACCAGATGTGTATTTATTTCAAAGTCAATGTATTTTAAGTCAACCTCCAAAATGCTTTCCTTAGCCACTTTGTTATGCTCTAACCAAGGCATATTATTTAAATGAAATTTGATTACTGCCTTGCTGGATGCAAGAGGATTCCAGAATAAAATAGAATATTTTAAAAGCTAAAGGTATTCTGAGTCAACCAGGATCAGCACATTTAAAAATAAAAGTACATACATGCACACACACGCACATGTACACACACACACGCGTGCATGCGCCAACGAGAAACAATTACTTATACATCAAATCATATAAACAAAGCAATTTACTGTCTACTAAATAAAGATGAAAAGGCACATAATAGCTCTTAATAATTCCATAAAAATCATGAATCCTGAAATCCTGTTTCTCTTTCTTTCTTTTCAATCACCATTTCCTATCATCTGATTAGTTCTCAAAGGGTCTAAAAGGGGAAAGATAAAAAAATTTCGGTTTCTTTTTTTTATTTCTTAAGATAGTGGGTATACTTTTCTTATTGTAATTAAAATAAAACCAAGAGAAATAATAATCTCTGGGATTATGCCAGACATTATTTTAGGCTCTTTGCTTTTATCCCATCGGAATCACCCCACAGCCTTCCAAGGTAAATAGTACCAGCTCTTTTTATGGGTAACAAAGCTGAGCTCCATACTGTGGATCTTAAATGTCCTCCAAAGGCCTGAGTGCCAAAGGCTTGGTCACCAGCCCGTGGCACTATTAGGAGGTGATGGAACCTTTAGGAGCTGGAGCCTAGTGAAAGGAAGTTAGGTCATAGGGGGGCATGACCTTGAAGGGGACACTGGGACTCTGGCCCCTTCCTCCCTCTCTCTTTGCTTCCTGGTCACCATGAGGTGAGCAGGCCTCCTCTACCACGTCCTCCTGCCAAGATGTACTGAGCTGCCACAGGCCTAAAGCAACAGGACCAAGCGACCACTGAAACCATGAAAACCTCTGAATCTATGAGCCAAAATAAAGTGTTCCTTCTTATAAATTGATTATCTCAGGTGTTCACTGCAGTAACTGAAAGATGACTGACACACTGAGTGTCTGGACTTAAGTCAATGTTGGAGATTGAACAATTAATGAACCTGGGCCCCTATCTGACCTCAAAGACCACATTTGTAATCTTGACCATGATCTTGTACTTCTATTTAAAGGATCCAGGAAACCAAAGTTAGCTTAGTGGCCACAGTGTTGAGTCTAAGATATTTTCATAAGACACTCAAACAACAATAGAATGAGCCTAAGTGCAGGTGCCAAAATAATTCCCATTTCCTTTCCAGTCTTCCTCTGTTCAAAGTAGTGGCCCTCCACAGTGCAAGACATCCACAAGACTAGTGCCATCGCTTTCCAGATAGGACAGGACTCCTGCTCCTTCACCCCATCTGTCACCAACTCCTGAGAGCACCTTCCTGGGCCCTTCGTTCCTGCAGTAGGGATCTAGGAACTTTCTGCCATGATTTTCTTTCTTTCTTTCTTTCTTTCTTTCTTTCTTTCTTTCTTTCTTTCTTTCTTTCTCTCTCTCTCTCTCTCTCTCTCTCTCTCTCTCTCTCTCTCCCTTCCTTCCTTTCTCTCTCTCTCTCTCTCTCTCTCTTTCTTTCTTTCTGGGGGGGGAGCTGAGATTGAACCCAGGGGCATTCTACCTTTGAGATAGACTCCCCCAGCCCCATTTTCTATTTTTATTTTGAAACAGGGTCTCGTTAAGTTGCTGAGGCTGGCCTCAAACCTGAGAGCCTCCTGATTCTGCCTCCCAAGAGTACTTGGGATTGCAGGCATGCACCACCATACCCAGCTGTACTGCCTTTTTAGTGAAGTGTCTCCTCACTTGCATTGTTGTACGTTTATCATTCTTATAGTCTTTCTCAACAAGTTCGGGGAGATGATTAGTACCCATGGGAGCTGAGCTGGTTTGAATAACTATTTTCTCACTTCCCTCAAAGGGAAGTGAGATACCAAAAGTGACTGATACCAGTCTAGACGCAAGAGAGATAAGACCATATATTACATTCAGTGGATGTCTTTGAACACTAGGACCTGATTTCCTCTCAGAAGTCTATTGAGAAGCGTGGCAGACTCCCTCCCCTCCCCCTCTTTGGTACTGGGGACTGAGCTCAGGGACATTCTACCTCTTAGCTACACCCCCAGCCCTTTTTATTTTTTATTTTGAAACAGGATCTCACAAAGTTGCTGAGGATCTCACTAAATTGAGGCTGGCCTTGAACCTGCAATCTTCCTGTCTCAGCTTCCCAAGTACTGGGGTTACAGGAGTGTGCCACTGTGCCTCGCGGACTCTCTTACTTAGTCTGTACTCACTCTGCATAGCCTCCAGGATGACATCATTTTCATGACTGTCAGGAAAATATTTTGAGATATTTCTTGGTTTTATCTCTCTCCTTGTATTTCTGTTCCCTTTCACTTCACTGGATGGGTTATAGGCCCCTATACTCATTGCCTTGGGAGAATCCTGTGACAAGATGTAAACTACAAGCAACCTAAGAGTCCCTAAGAGACCCTCAGAGACACATCATTATCTATAAATGAATTTCTCTCCAGCTAGTAAGGGCAGAACTAGAGAAAACTCTATGGTATAGATAACATGCCTTGGGATTGAGAGGAACAGAACAGGGGCCATGAAACCTTTCTTGTTCCTCCACTAGAGAAAAAAGTGATTCCCCGGGTTCTGAGCTAGAGGGAGGGCAGCATTGGTTCCAAAAGCAGAGAAGGCTCCCAACATTGCACCTATGAGCAAGACCCGACAGAATGGGGGTGGACAGGCAGAAGGGCTGTTGGTGCCTTGCAAAACATCCTGGTTCCCAAAGGTGATCCAGATGCAAAAGACAGCTTCCGGCCCTGAAAGGGCCATGTAGGACAGTAGAATGGACACCTCATCAATTACAGCTGTGGACCTCAAAGCATCTGCCCCCAGTAAACCCCAAGACTTAATACCACATAATATGAAAGAATTCAAGTATAACCTTGGCTGTTAAGGATGAGAAAAAAAAAGTCATGCCCAAGTTTGTACACCAAGATGCTAAAAAGGACAGATCTATTTTGTTGTTGTTGCAATACTGGGAATTGAACGCAGGGGCACTCTACCTCTGAGCTACACTCCCCTGCCCCATTTTCTAGTTTTTATTTTGAAAGAGGGTCTCACTAAGTTGCTGAGGTTTTCGCTAAATTCCCAAGGCTGGCCTCAAACCTGAGATCCTCTTGTCTCAGCCTTCTAAGTACTGGGATTACAGTCATGCACCACCATGCCCAGGTTATTTTCTTTTCTTGCTGATTACTAAATTGCAATTTAGCAACTAGTTCACTATAGCCAGTAAGGAACAGGCCTAGACCTAAGGCTTTTAGGTTTAATTCACATTACAGTCACTTTCTGAAAAAAAAAAAATGGCTTTAGTCTTGTTGTAAAGTTAAACTGAGTTCACCATGGAAGGCTCAGACATTATGAAAAAATATGGAAATACGAATGAAATTCACTTGAAATCCCATCTAAGCAACTTAGTGACACCCTGTTTCCAAATAAAAAATAAAATAGGGCTGGAGATATAGCTCAGAAGTAGAATGCCCCTGGGTTCAATCCCCAGCACCACACACACACACACACACACACACACACACACACACACTAAATAAATAAATAGCTTTTTCTTTACTTCTAGAGAAGTACTGTGATGCTTCTCTCCCTCCCTCCCTCCCTTCCCCCTCCCTTCATTCCTTCCTTCCTTTCTTCCTTCCTTCCTTCCTTCCTTCCTTCCTTTCTTGCTGTTTTTTACCTAGATCAATTTCTTCACTCATTAATGGACTGAAAATGGTGATTACTAGATATGCCCAAATTTAGAATGCCTGGTTTAAAAACTTGCATGGGTTTTAGAATCAGAAACCCAAGGGATTAAAACCTACTAGCATCCTTTAATGGCTGTGAAGCATTAGAAAATATATTAAATTTCTTTATGTCTCATTTCTTTTAATTATAAAATGGAGATACTATTAATCATACCAACTTTATTTAGTGGGAGGTAGTCAGTAAAATCATGTGGCATAGAGCTAGTCACAGGATAAGCATCCAATGAGTGAGAGCAAGTTTCATATTAAAATCATATAATTTTTCTAAGCCCTGAACTTATCAGGCAGCATAATTGAAAATGTCAGGGAAAGAGGAAGGAAATGTTCCCCCAATGTCACAACGAGGCACAGTCATCCAACAACTCTGTCCACAGGTAGGACCAACCTTGAGTCTGCATGAGATAAAAAATTAAGCAGAATGCTCTGAAACCAGTTTTCCCTTGAGTCTGGCTGCTGCTTCTTTGCTCTAACATATGCTGACCTGTGATTCCATTCTGGACAGAAACTTTGAACCATAGATCTAAAACGCGGTGCTCAATTAAACTGCTCTCCTAACCTCTCCATTTCCCAGTAGAAACATAGTGGGATGATATCTTCCTCAAATTATTTAAGTACATTTTGAAACTAAACATAGCTAGATTTCCAGCCATGCTTCAATTTTTTGGAAGGAAAAAAAAGCAGGTACATAATAAAATAAATAGAAAAGGAACATTGGGAGATAACCTCAAAACTGAAAAGTTGATCTGCTATAAACTTATATATTGAGCTTTATCAGAATATTATAGCAATACATGCATATCCATGTTTATAGCAGCACAATTCACAATAGCCAAATCATGGAACCAACCCAGATGTCCATCAAAAGATGAATGATTACAAATTATGGGATATAGACACAACGGAATTCTACTTAGCAATAAAGAAGAACAAAATTATGTAATTTACAGGAAAATGAATGGGCCTGGAGAACACTATGTTAAGAGAGATTAGCCAGTCAAAAAAAGTGAAGAGCCGTATGTTTTCTTTCATATGTGGAAAATAGAGCAATCGGGATACAAGAAGGACTTTAGATAAAGGAGGAAAAACCCAAGTGGAGCAATGGAAGGGGTCTAGAGATGAGTGGTGTTGATGGGATAGGGAAAGAATCGATGAAGGAAACACTGCCACTGAAGTTATGTGCATACGTGAAATTACTAATGCCAATCTCAATATCATGTATGGGGAAGGGGGAGTGGGGAGGGAGCCAGGGGGAAGCTCACCAAGTGCTATGTGCATGTACGTCACTATCACTATGAACTATGTAATGATGTGAGACCACAATGCACCAATAAAAGTATTTTTAAATGAAATAAAATTTTAATATACACCATGCAATTGTCACAATTATTTTCATCTGAATTCATAATCATATCAGGTTAGAAAAGGATACAGTAACATGACACACGAATAATCAAATATACCATAAACACTGGGAAGCAAGGTGGCGGTGGAGGCACCGCAGGTGTAGACAGGATTCTGTTGGGGAACCCTAGACAATGACAAGCATTACGTAGGAGGTCAAAGTGAATCCTGCCCTTCCCGGGATACTCTCAGAGTCATTTTTAGGTTTTGCCCTTGATCATTCATTTCATGTTTCTAGGAAAAGCGTTGTTCTTTCTGAATAGAAACATATCTATTTATCTCAAAAATCTAGAGAAAATTTTGCATTCAAACTGGAACACTATAGACCTAGTCTAGAATTGCTAGTGTAATCCCCAAACAGATGAGCATCTGTTCACGTGCAAATTGAATAATGGCCCTTGATAGTCTTCCAAAGGAGTGTAGATTGACAACAGATTCTAGCCACACAGCTCATATGTGTTGGCATGACAATAAAACTATATATAGCAATATGGCAATGCTTAAGTCCCTTAAAGCAGGAAACATGCATATGCTTGCATAGTGTATGTCATTTAAAAAAATCACTAGAACTAAGCAAGACATTTGTTTTCCTTTTTCCTTGGTATTCTTTTTTTTTCCTAGCCAGACACAGGATAGTATTAGTTATAAATAATGTAAAACATTGTTTTATAACGGAATAAGAAATATGTAATAAACTGAATAAATGCTGTGGCATACACAAAGCACATTTCAAACCCTGAAGGAAAAGAAAGCGTGCCCCATCACCTCCCCATTCCACACTCCACAGCTTGTGCTTCACTATGACAGAATACTGCTGCCCAACACTGTAGCACCACGCAACCAGCAGGACAGCACAGCACCGTGCGAAGATGAGCGGCCATCTGTGATGGTGATTGCTCCGAAGGCTAGCGATGCCTGCAGTTTGTCCCAAGGTGTCTGATACCCCAAGAATTTTCAAAGGGACACAGACCATCAGGACAAGTTCCTGACTGGCACGTTGGTACCTTGGGATTACTCCTCAGAGTATACTAGGAATTTCACACAGTTAAAACAATCGTTTAAACATACAGCTACTCTTTCAGAAAATACAAACTAGAAATTCAGGATAAACTTCGGTAAAAAGTTTTAAAGCAGTACACATTTGATTATAGTTTTTTTTAAAGTATACTTTTGCAATGGCTTCATATCATAAGAACTGACCTCATTTGGATAAAGAAAACAATGAGATGTTTTGTGATTATTAATATAGGACATTTCTCTCATCTCAGTAAGCTGTCTTATCCTAACCTAGAAAGCCATGTTTCTTGATCCGTATTTTTAAAAGGAAGAAAATATTATCTCAAAATAGGCTTTTTTCTTTGTAGGATTTAATTGGTATCAATCTATTTAATTTATTTGAGTACCATGTATCATGCTTGGACTCAGAAAATGGTTTCCCAAGGATGGTGCTTTGCCGTGCTAAACTAAGCAGCTACCTCAAGATTTCTCTGAGCCTCCTACCCAGCCTCTTCTCTCCTCTCTCCCTGGAAGCACAAGAAGGAGCTTTCTCTGAAGTTTCTCTTCTCTAACTCAGTGAAGCTTTTTCAGAAGGAACACAGTTGTCTTCAATTCCCTCCCTGAAAATCATGCTAACCAGGGAAGATCAAGTCACAGGAAAGAACACTGAAGTCAAACAGAATATCCAGAGGCCAGGAGAACCTTGATCCAGGCCACTCACTGTTCTTTGGGCCCATTCATTACCCATCCCAAGATCATTTACTTCCCTCTAAAACCACTTACAACCCCCATCTCTCTCTCTCTCTCTCTCTCTCTCTCTCTCTCTCTCTCTCTCATATAAAAAGAGCATTTAAGCCTCAACCTGCCCTTCTTTGAATCCCATACTTTATATGTGTCTCCCATGCGTAGGTATGTAATAAATAAATCTATATACTCCTCCTGCTGATTTGTCTACTGTTAGTTTATTTCAGCATACTCAATTATGGAACCTTCGGGGGTGGAAAGAAAGTTCCATTGCCCCTTTATATTCAAAAAGAGTAAATAAAATAAAAACTGAAATTATTATCCCTTCCTTTGGAGTTTAGCATTTCAATGAGAGAAACCTATAGAAAAGTGGAAAGAAACTCTACAGTGCGATCAGTGCTGAGGCACAGAGAATAGAAGTTCCAGGAAACACAGAAGAAGGGCATCTAAAGATTTCTGGACAAGTGGCTCCCTGAGCTCAGTGTCAAAGCCCAGTGATGATAAGCTCTGGAGAAGGATCTGGATCTCAGACCAAAGCACCGCTTCTCAGACTGATGAAGAGTGCCTGGACTTGCTCTTCAACACATACCAATGGCCACCAACATGCTTAAAGAATCTGATCCTCAGTGTGTGAGTCTTCTATTACAATCAGTTGAGGAGCTTTAAAAAACATATATATATATATATATATATATATATATATATATATATATATGTTTTTTATATATATATATCCTTCTTTAGCCTCAACTTCAAAGATTTGACTCGAGTGTTCTGTAGTGGATCAGGGCATGGCCTCTCTTGGATGTTCAGCTAGTGTCAAGAACCAACAGTGACACCAATAAAAGATGATAATAATAAAAGAAGAACTAGTGGTGAAGGCTTGCATGCTGCTCAAGTGGCCCTGATGCTCACCACTGCTCTAGCACTACTGCTGTGCGGCCCAGTGCAATGTAAGTTATACAGTATGCACCAAAGCAGTGTCTTCAAAGCATAGACTAGTAGCATCGGCACAACCTGGTGTCTCAGTCTACTTGAGCTGCTACAACAAAAACACCATAAACTAGGTGTCTGATAAATGACAGAAATATATTTCTTACAATCTCATAGTCTGGGAAATCCAAGATCAGGCAAAAGAAGATTCATTACAGCACCTTCTTGCTATGCCCTCACATGGTAGAAGAAGCAAAGAAACTCCCTCAGGCCTCCTTCACAAGGGCACTGATGGCCTTCAGGGGGGCTCTGTCCTTGTGATCTGATCACCTCCTAAAAAGCCCCACCTCTCAATACTGTGGCATTGGGGATCAGGTTTCCTCATATGGATTTTGAGAGGACACCAGCATTCAGACCAAAGCACCCAGAACTTGTTAAAAATACCAATTCTTAGACCTCACCCAAACTTACTGGATCAGAAATTCAGGAGATGAGTGCCAGCAACCTGCACTCGAGTGAACCCTCTAGGAGGTTCTGATGTGTTTATGTTTGAGAACCTATGCACTGAAGAGAAATATTGCATTTTGTGTGTGTGTGTGTGTGTGTGTGTGCGCGCACATGCACGTGTATGTATATGTCTGCATGCCTCAGTGCATGTGTGTGTGCACATACCTGTGTGTGTGTTTGTATAGGTGTGTGCATGTGTGTTTCTGCATGCATCAGTGTATGTGTGTATGCACATGCCTGTGAGTGTGTGTGTTTGCGTGTGTGTGTGCATGTGTGTGTCTGCATACATCAGTGTATATGTGTATGCACATGCCTGTGAGTGTGTGTTTGTGTGTTTGTGTATGTGTGCATGTGTGTGTCTGCATGCATCAGTATATGTGTGTGGGCACATGCTGTGAGTGTGTGTGTTTGTGTGTTTGTGTATGTGTGTGTTTGCATGCATCAGTGTATGTGTGGGTGCACATGCCTGTATGTGTGTGTGTGTGTGTTTGTACAGGTGTGTGAAGTAGTGGGAGAAAGGAGCGAAGGTGATATACAAACGTATCTCTCTGAATTACTAATAAAGGTGGAACATTTTTATGATTTGTTTTTCTTGTCCTGATGCACATTTCTACATGAATTGCAAAGCATGAAAAATATAACAAGTGATGCTTTTAGCTTTCCTTTTCTGACATTTTACCCTCTACTGGCATCTAGTCTTCTGAAGCCAACTATAGCTTTACTATTATTTAACAAGTGCCAGAAAACAATGACTAAAACATAGGCTTTTTATAATATAAACTTTTAACAAAACCCTAGGCATGTTTTCCAAGTTCTTATTGTTTCACAATGCTTTGGACTTGGCACCAAGTTTCTGTTTTGAACTCGATCTCACTTCACAAAGAGGCAGGGAAGGAATGTGTGATAGTCTTGAGCTAAAGGTTACCCCTAGCCACATATTTGGTTTATGCCGTAGACATCCTTAAAGGTTTTCAGTTCTGTCAGTTCTTTAGAAAATTATATCCTTAGTTGGGTGCAGTGGTGCCTGCCTGTAATCCCAGTACTTGGGAGGCTGCAACAGGAGGATCACAGGTTTGAGGCCAGCCTCAGCAACTTAGCGAGACCCTCAGCAATTTAATGGGACCCTGTTCAAATCAAGTTCCACAACTAAATGAGAAGCAAAACCAGAGTTTCCAGAATTTTTGACTTTTACAATTACGGATACACTATTGAAGACCTGCAATATATCTTCCTGTAGAAAGTTTTAAATCCTTCTATACCCAAGAATCCCAAATCTCCTGGGTAAGACCCAGCCTGTGCTCGGATTTCCTGGGTGTTGTCATGAAAACACTGTTGCTTGATTGTATTTTAGACTGTCCCAAATAGACCTCTGCTCAGGATACTCTTGAATGTGATGTTGTGTAAAGATCTCATAGGCTTTTTTTCACTCAAGTATTATTTATTGAGGGCTTATTATATGCCAGAAAGAATACTAGGCCCTTGAGATACAATGGTGAATAAGAAGCCTTTGTTCTGTTTACAACACAAAGTTGAGAGACACAAACAAACTCTGAGGGAAAGAATTTAAGTAAGACATAAAAAAGATAGAAGCTTTTGACCCATGATCATCACATTTTCTGAACTTGCTTTGCATGCCTTGAAATAATTTGGGATTTCTACTTTTGGATTAGGTAAAAGCAGAATGCAGATAATAAAAATAACTACCATTTATTGAGTGTTTTGTACCAGTCCCTTTGCTAATCCCAGCCACATAATTATCTCATTTTATCCTCACAACAACTCTACTAGGAGGTAAAATTATTGTTCCTATTTTACAAATAAGAAAATCGAAGATTAGAGAAAACAAAGAACCTTCCCAGGCTCACACAACTAAGTACAGGTCTAAAATCCCCTAATTATTTTTCCCAAACCCAAAAAGCTATAAAAACCAAACTTTTTTTAATAATGATTTAACATCAAATCCTTTCCTTTCTTTATGTTTCTCAATCAGGGAGAAAATTCCTGTATTCATTCATTTCTCTACATACACAGTGAGATGCTTGATTAAAGAGTACTGGGGATACTATGTAAGGCATAATAATGTACTGTATTACCTTTTCTAAATTATTCTACATAACAATAATTCTCATTAATGTACAACTCTAGCTTATTTATCTCCAAGCTATTCTTACCAGATGAGTCCTCACAAGCCTTTTAATGTCTATAATACTTAGTTGAGGTGGACACATAATTTATCATCTAAATGTTTCAGAGGAAAAGAGGGTATTATCAATAATTACTCAGGGACAGTGAGCATCAGTTGGCATGTATGGCCTGCTCCATTTCAGTGCCCATGTGACCTGAGGGAGCATGAATGGTCAGTAATTGTGATGACGCCTTTACATATCATCTGGACTGCATTTGCTTTCTCGAGAAGTGTAAAAACCTCTACTATAGGCATGTAGATTTAGAAAGATTCCTTTTTTCAGTACAGAGGTTTGAACCCAGGGGCTCACCTATGCTAGGCAAGTGCTCTACCACTGGACTACATTCCCACAGACCCCCCACACACACACACACACACTTTTAAATGTTTTATTTTGAGACAGGGTCTTGCTAAGTTGCCCAGGCTGGCCTCAAACATGTGATTCTTCTGCCTCAGTTTCCCCGGTCACTGAGATTATAGGAATGCGCCACCACATCCAGTTTAGAAAAATTCTAAGTAGTGGAATCTCTTGGTTTTGAGAAACTCCCTCTGGTCCAGCGTGGATGAGCCATGAGTATGGAAATAAGCGCAGCTATAAGGAAAGAGGCTATCTTAACAATTTACACTAGAAAATATGAAGACTCAAAATACAGCATTGATGTGGACAGAGTTACAGCCTAGACTCGAAGGAATTGATAGAGCTTCCAATGAAAACTAATTGGATATATAATACAAACGCAAAGGAAGCCTCTAGGACAATTCCCAGTTTTTCAACTTGGACCCTGGAAAATGATTTGCTGAGATAGATAGAAGACACCAGAAACAGCAGCCTCTTTGGGGAAAATAACCTGAGAATTTCAATTTTAGGATGTTTGGGGAAAACTTCAAACTCTACTAGCAGAAAAATTTAGATGCAATTTGGTAATAAATTTCTTTAATAGAAGATTGTTTCTTTCACCCCACCCCCACCCTTATAGCCTAACACAATGCTTTAAACATGGTAGATGCTAAACTGAGGTTGTCTGAAAGCATTCTTGAGGTTTTGACCTCCAATCTGCAGTATGATAAGCCCTAATCCAGGATTACACACCTGTTAACTTTGGGATGTTGACAGTGAACTTAACATGAAGGGTAGAGGAATACACCATCCCAAAGTATGCCACTTTGACATGAGGATTATTTTGATCAGAAAGAAATTAAGAAGGAGATATGATAAAAGCTCTCTGATGTTTGCCCAAAGTAGGACATAAATATACAAGGTGTTCTTTTTCCCCTCTATATCAGGAAGGACGAAGGCTGATTTATTTCAGGATCAGCAAACATTATTTGAATATCTATTCTGGACTAGGCACCAGGCAAGAGGGTCCCTAACACATAGTGGCTTGTGCAAAGTCCCCAGCCACAGTGTACAGTAAATGCAGTGAGCACGCAGGATGCTCAGTTAACAATACCGCCTTGTGCCACTTGGAGGTAATGAGATCATCGTCAATCAAAAAATGACATCAAAGCTCTATCTTCAAGCAATCATGAATTATTTTGTATTCCTCTATTATAAAAATAATATTCAAATGCTCTAGTCATGTTTATTGAACATCTAGATCTGCATAATCTGTGATAGTAGTTGTCTGATCAACAGCATATAATTAACATAGTTTGAAGAGGGCTTCTTAGCCTCTCTTGCTTAATATGACAATATGCAGCTGTTGAAGGAAACAGAAACCAAAAAGCATCCAAATCTGTAAAAGAAGACCTGCTTCACTGCTCCACCTTTCTTTGAATAATTCCCCTTTATCAAATGCTTACTTTCATTTTAATGATTATATTTATTATTTTTAGCAATGACATCTCAGGAGCATTTAAATGATGTTTGAGCCTCATAGTCTGGGCAAACATTGACTGTTGAGTAGGACTATGTGTGTTAAAAGATCAAAATACACCAAACTTGGTGGCACACTCTTGTAATCCCAGTATCTTGTGAGGCTGAGGACAGGAGGATTGCAAATTTGAGGCCAGCCTGGAACAACGTAGCAAGACCCTGTCTCAAAATAAAAAATAAAAAGGGCTGGGGGTATAACTCAGTAGTAGAGCACCCTTAGGTTCAATCTCTAGTACCCCTCCCCCCAAAAAAAGCCAAAATATGCAGTGGAAATTAAGAAAAGAACTGATGAAAAGGAACACACAGCAGTCCATAGGGCGAGTGGGAGCATGTGAAGGAACCAATTCTTTATCTTCACATCTGGTTTACTAAAATGTGCAAGCGAGCTCTTCCTGCAAGTGGCCTGGGTGATCTGTGAAAATGGTTCACTACTCTCTTGACCCAGAAAATGCCACAAATCATGCAAATCAAGAGGTTCAAATCTTTGTGTTCGTTTTAAGAATACCTGTGAAACCGCCCAAGACATCAAGGGTATGTATATCTGAAAAGCCACCAAGTATCTGAAAGATGTCACTTTAAAGAAGCAGTGTGTGCTGTTCCAGCATTACAATGGTGGAGTGGGTAGGTGTGCTCAGACCACAGTGGGGCTGGACAGGGTCGGTGATCCAAAAAGAGTGCTGAATTTTTTCTGCACATGCTTAAAAATGCAGAAAGTAATGCTGAACTTTAGGGTTTAGATGTTGATTCTCTGGTCATTGAACATCTCCAGATGAACAAAGTCCCCAGGATGCGCCACCATGCTTCCAGGCATGAGCTCCCCGCCACACTGAGATGATCCTCACTGAGAAGGACCAGATTGTTCCTAAGCCAGAAGAGGAGGTTGCACAGAAGAAAAAGATATCCCAGAAGAAACTAAAAAAAAAAAAAAAAAACCCAGAATCTTATGGCCTGGGAATAAATTCAGCATCAAATAAATGCAAATAAAAGTAAAATTAAATAATAAAATATGCAAGTGAGGGTAGTGTGGACTATCTCTTGTACAATCATTTCACTTAAAGAATGACCTCAATCCATCCAATGGTGTGGGGGTGCCAGTGTGGAGTAATCACATAAAATAGGAACCAGGAGGCATTTCATCCGTTTCATCTGTAATGCCTGTAGGTCTCACTTTCAGAAGGTATGGAGTGTTTAATTTTATCAGTTTCATCTGTAATGCCTGTAGGTCTCACTTTCAGAATCACAAACATTTATTGTGTGTCTATTATGGACCAGGTCCTGGGCAAGAAAGGCCTCGCTCACTACATGATAATGTGTGAAGAAAGTCCTCACCCACAGTGACCTTACTATTTGATTGTATATTCCTTTTATAAATGCCATAGCTTCTGGCCATAAGGGAAGAGTGATTTCGAGGGCTTTAGTCTAAGCTCCAGCTCTTTGAAGTTATTAATATATGTTTACATTTTAACACATCTGTCCTATATACTCATCTTGCTTCCAACTGTTGCAATTTCCACAAGAACATGTTGTCTCCAGGACACAGGGTTTTAAACCATTACTGTGCTGGAGGATTTGGCAATGTCCCAGAGGACTAGTATATTTCCTGCAGAATCCTTATTTATAAACACTTTTATGAAGAGGAGGAGGCCAGTCCTTTGATGAACTCTATTCTTTCAAACAAGTCTGGGCTGGATATTTATATGGAGAACATAATGGAAGATCCATGATGAGTTTCTCTCAACACCCAAACCCCAAATCCTACTTCTTAAATTCCCATCTCTGAACAACATCGAAACAAATGTAAGAGGTGAGCACGTAGGTTAACCAGGAAAGGATTATAGTTAACTAACTGTTCAAATGCTTGGGTCCTGGACACTTTAGCTATGATGACAGAGCATGGCTGTTAGTATAAACATTTAAGTCGGTTGGCTGTTTGTTTTTGTGGTACCGGGGATTGAACTCAGGGGCATTCTACCTCTGAGCTACGTCCCCAGCCCTATTTTTTATTTTGAAACAGGGTCTCTTGCTAGGTTGCTGAGAGTCTCACTAAGTTGCTGAGGCTGGCTTCGAACCTGTGATCCTCCAGTCTCAGCCTCCCAAGTCCTGGGATTACCGGTGGGTGCCACCATGCCCAGCTTTTCTTTCTTTAAATACACTGTTATTGGTGCATTGTAATTATACACCATAATGAGGTTCAGAGTGATAGGAGCACACATGCACACAGCGCTTGGTGTGTTTCCCTCTGGATCCCACCCGCCCCCCTTCCCTGTACATGTTATTGAGACTGGCATTGATGAAAGTTTTAAAAGTTGTTGATCTGAGACAGGCGTGGTGGCTCACACCTGTAATCCCAGTACCTGGGAGGCTGAGACAGGAGGATTGCAGGTTTGAGACCAGCCTCAGCAACTTAGTGAGGCCCTCAGCAACTTAGTGAGACTATTTCAAAGTAAAAACAATAAAACAGGGCTAGGGATGTAGCTCAGAAGTAGAACACCCCTGGGTTCAATCCCTAGTACCACACGCACACAAAAAAACTGTTGATCTGAGACTTCAGGATCCTTGAGGTAAATGTCTTCTTTGAGCATATTTGTAATGGTGATTTTTCAATGTAATTTTTAGATAAATACACAGGAAATTTTTTCCTTCAGTTTTTTCTTCCTTTTGGTGCATAGTAATTTTACATCATATTAGGGTATAAAGTGACAGAGAAAATATGCCACCACTCTTGGTGCCCTTCCCACTGAGCCCTTCCTCTTTCCCGCACCCTCCCAGTGCATGTCTTTGAGATTGGAATTGGTAAATTGTATACATTCGTGGCATTATTTCAACTGTTCCATTCTTTATGACTTTTTCCCCTCCTCCCTTCCATAATCCCCCTCAGTCACTCCCCTGGAGTCTCTGTTCATCCATCCGATGTTATCCTTATTTCCAAATATCTCTCTAGATTCCACATATAAGAGAAAACATACATATACTCGGTTTTTGAGACTGGCTGAACTCTCTTAGTATAATATTCCCGAGTTTCATCCATGTTTTTTGCAAATGGGGTGATTTTGTTTTTTTTTTTAATAGCTGAGTAAAATTCCATTGTGTGTATATACCAGAGTTTTGTGACCCATTCAACTACTGAGAGACACCTAGGCTGGTTTCATAATTTGGCTGTTGTAAATTGTGCTGCTATCAACATGGACATGCAAATAACATTATAGCATTCTGATTTTAATTCTTTTGGGAAGATACCCAGGAGCACTATCGCTGGTCATATGGTAGCTCCATTCCCAATCTTCTGAGAAAGCTCCACACTGATTTCTATAGTGGCTATATTAGTTTGCAGTCCCACCAACAGTGTAATAGAATTCCTAATGCCCCACCTCCAGTTTTTTCTAAAGGAAAAAACCTTTAAGAAGCCTATGAAACATTTAAGCAAACCTCCAAACTTCCCAAAGCCTTGGTTTTCTGCACCTTTATATATAATAGAATGGGTAGAACACTCCCATGCATGGAAACACCCGACTCATCCACAGTGCAGGGCAGATGACTCACAACAGAACCTATCAGGCAAGTGGAAAAGCAAGGGAGCGGCCACCAGGCCTGTCCACTAGCAGGTGTGGTGATGCCAGGCAGAGAAGTCATCATGTAATTGGCGCCTAGACCACAACAGGAGTCTGAAGACCTTGGATGCAGGAGGCACATGGCGAGACTGGCATTTGCACTAAGAGGGGAGTTGTGATATGCAGAGCAACGAGGGTAACTGGTAAGATTTATTTGCTCACAGGTTGTTTTGGAGATTTTGGGGTTCAGTCCATGTGAGGCTGGCATCTTCAGAGCTCAGGGCATGGTGGCAGAAAGCAAAGAGGAAGAGGCTCTGGAGCGCTCTCATATCACAGAAGCTGGAAGCAAGAGAGTAAACAGGCAAAGGGATTCAACGATAAAAGCCCAGTCCCCAAGGCCACATCCCCAGGAGCCCACCTTCTCCAGCCACACCCCACCTACCTAGGCCATTCACTAAATCCAATACAATGGATTTATCCACTAATGAGATTACAACCCTCACAACTTAATTACATCAACTCTGAGCATTAATACATGAGCTCTTTGGTGGACAATCTATATCTAACCATAACAGACACTGAGTCTTTGCTTCCTTTTTTTCCCAAATAAGTTGGGAGAAGAGGCTGGACGGAGTCGATGAAAATATCCAAGTTACCATGGGCAAGTCACTTAGAGCTCAGTGTTATAGCGCTATCTACAAGATGGGGACATCAATGGCACGTGTCTCATAGTGTTGATGGTAGAGAATAATCATTTTCTAAGTGATGGATTATTATTCAGAAGTCACACTATAAAAGCAGCCTCCATTCAACCATCTGGAACTTCAACATTACTCTTTTAGTCAGAGGCATTGTCCCCCTAGGGGGGAAAATACAAATGTGAAACTTTAGAAGGAAAGTTATTATACCTATTAATATCTATCCTTGGTTTGGGAGAATTTAATTCCTGATAAAATGAAGGCAGGATAGTTCAAAGAAAATGTATTTGGTGGGACATATCAGAAATTATATTATATTAGAATAAGGGTGGCCCACAGCAAAGCTAGTCTGGGGAATGAATTCTTCCCAAATTCTGGAAAGGGCGGAAGAACCTCGCTTGCAGGAGAGAAAAGCACTCACCTAGAGAGGGGAGATTTGCCACAACCGCCTCGCACAGTGGCCAGGTTTGCACAGAGCTGGCCTTGAGCCCAGAATCTATGATAAATGCAGATGGACTTAATGAAAATAAGTCAGTGGGTCTAAACAGAAACATATGGCATTCTCTTCCCTCATTCAATCTCTCCCCCCTCTTCTTCCTTCTTTTCCTCCTTCTTCCTTTCTTTCTTTCTTGCCTTTGGTAGGGTCCAGGATATGCCACCCCAAAATATACTGTAAGAGATCTGAATATGCACACACCCCAAATATGCCTCTTTGGCACAAGAATTATTTTGAGATTTAAAAAAATTATCTATTATTTTAATTGCACAAATTCATGGACTACAGTGTGTGATAATTCATTATATGAATATAGTGTGTAATGATCAAATCAGAGTAGTTAAGATTTCTGTCTCCTTAGACACTCTTTATATTTTTGGTTAATGTAATAATTATACATGCTTATAGGGAACAGAACAATATTTCAATACTATGATAAGCACTATGTACTTATCAAGTCAGGGTACTTAATACTTTCATATTCTAGTTATTTTATGAAACTGTAGACTTATGTAAAGCTCTTAAAAGTTAGCCTTTTGTGAAAAAATATCTATTATGTAAGTCACCTTCCCATCACTGTGACAAAATAAAGATAAATAATTTAAAGGAGGAAAGGTTTTTCTTGGCTCAGATTTCAGACGTTGAAGTCCAGGGTCTCTTGCCCTGTTACTCTGGGCCTATGGCAGCACAGTACTTCACAGCAGAAGCACATGGTAGAGGAGGCTGCTCTCCACCTGAAGCAAAAAGAGAAAAGGAAAGGGGACAGGGTTCCAGTAACCACTTCAGTGCACACCCCCATTGCCCCAAAGACCTAACTCCCTTCCACTAGGTCCCACCTCCTAAGGGTTCCGCCACCTCCCAATAGCACCACTGACTGGTGGTCAAGCCTTTGATACATGGCTTTTGAGGAACATTGAGATCCAAACCTTAACATCTATAAAGAAAATCTCCATTTGTTGTTTGGCTTTGTTTTGTTTTGTGATACTGGGATTTAACTCAGGGGCATTCTACCAGTGACCTACACTTCCAGCCCTATTTTATTTTTTATTTTGAGACAGGGTTTTGCTAAATTACCATGCACTGGCCTCAAACCTGCTGTCCTCCTGTCTCAGCCTCCAAAGTACTGGGATTACAAACATGCACCACTGCTGTGCCCTTTCAAATAGAAATCTCCATTTGTAAGGATATCTCCCTCTCTGTACCAGGAAGAGCATTATGACTAAATCATTAGAGACTCAATCAATGAAGAAGGCAGCCACTTAGGTCTGCATAGTAGACCTTGCCCTTGTTTTATGGTGCAGTTCCTGGACACCTCATCTTAAACATCCTTCTCCCTTTGCCCTCTTTCTGTGCTTCAGAGAGCTGGTGTCTGAAGTTAAAGACAATTCTTTGCAATTGACTCTAGATATATGCTCACTTCTCTGAATGAATTATCTCCATGTGTACCAGAGTTATCTCCGTGTGTGTGTGTGCGCGCGCGCACACGCGCGCATGTGTGTGTGTGTGTGTGTATATAATTTCTGTTTTTTTCTCGTCAATCTTTTTTCACAGGAAATCCCAGCTAAGAATTCAAGATGAATGAATGAAGGGAAAAATTCTTTATCTTCTCCTACACCTCTTTCCTTCCTTTCTCCCTTCTTCCTTATATGTTCATTAGAGTTCAGAGAAAGTGTGTGGTTGCTTCAGACAACTGATTGAGTCATATCAGTTTTTCAAGAGGAAATGCTTTGGGGGCTTATTTAGAAACATGTGCAGTGGCATGTTCATGAATGTCTGAAATTTTACAAGCCAAAATGAATGTTGAAAATAAGCATTAAACCTAAATATTAGAAAGAAACATTAAACTATCTCAACACAGGTAACAATAATTTATATGCATTTATAGCAGTTGAACTGATGAGATGAGCAGAGACAGAACACAATGAATTTACAGCTCACTTTAAAAACTGTGTAGACTTCACTGCATCAAAGTTTACAGTGAGCTTATCTCCTTTTTACAGATGTGGAACCTACAGGAAATTGATAAACTTCCTTTCTAGGTTCTGTATTAAGAAAGGGACATTCCTTTTACCCTTGGCAAAATACGAAAAAGGATATTGAAATGTTATATGCATATACACGTATTTATGTATGTGTGTCCTGAATACATCCCCCATGCCCTTAGAGATACATTGGAGTTTATTGTAAGAGAAGAAAGATGCCCCGTGGGCTTAACTCTGCCTCTGAAGCTTGGCAATAATGCTATTTTCTTGATGAATATTCATTCTTTTAAGTAGAAGGTAAGTTACATATACTACTGACAAGAGGGAGCCGGGTGCTGATTGATGTTGTCCAGATGAACAAATGAACCTCACTAGCAGGTTATTGAGACACTTCGCACCCCAGAATTGTAGCTATCTTTCTGACTGCTGAAGTGCAGGTGAGTTTCCACCTACTTGTGAACTAAACCCACGAGTTTATGAAACACATTCTGAGCATGGAGTACAGATGAGATGGAACCAGTCCCAAGCTAACTTCTCATGTATCTGAGACATCTCATAGTTACCAAGAATTGTGAATCTAGAGCAGAGAGGACAGGAACTATGTTACTCCCACTGGGTCCTGGCTCCCTTGTTTATCCAAATCTTGAAACTACACAAGTGATAAAAATTAGAGTTATTGTTGGGGAGGAAGGCTGAAAGTCATAGGCAAAAGACTGAGAACTTCAGCTTCTCTTAACTGCTCAGACCAAGTCCTACTACATGCCTAACTTCATCCAGAGTAGCACACATCTCTCCAGTAGCAATAAACAATCCTCCACCACACACACACACACACACACACACACACACACACACACACACACGATCCTCCAGGCATTTGATGAGTATTTCAGGAGATAATAACAATGGCCCCTACAATGGCCCCTACTCAACACAAATGTATCAGGAGTCTGGCAAGCATGCCTCTTATACAGTCTTGAGAACAGTCTGAAAAAAAGTAATCTCCTTTATATACAGGAAACTTGAGGTTTAAGGGCAAAATTACACAGCTAGAAAGCAGTGGAGTCAATATTAGACCCAGGTTCATATGACCTCCAACCACTACCCTCTCCATGTTACCTGCCATGCATGACAAGGATGTCTTTCATTTGCCAGGAAAGACATGAGCCTAAGCACCACGTACTATCCTTCCCAGATGCCCACATCTAGTTCAACAGATTAACCAAACTGGGAGACAAGTAAAACTAAGAAGTTTTATAGAAACCATAGAATTAAGATTCTATTCGAATATGTCATGAAAATGACTCATCGCACAATATTCCTGTAACGATTTCTCTCTTTATTGAGTCTTGTTTCCATTTGCTGAGGTTATACTTCATTACACAGAATTCCCTGAAAATAAAAACATCAAACATCAAAGCAGAAGTTTTCTCTGACCTATTTCTGAAGATCATTGGAAACAAAGAGGTTTCTGTGCATCTTCCTCTCCTTTATGTTCTTTCTTTGTGATCACTCCCATCTTTTGTAATTCATTACACCCCAAGGCAATTACTACATTTCATGAAATGCACAGCTTTAAAGGAATTTCCATGCAGAGTTACAGAAACTGAATGGCACGTTTCTGAGCGAAGCGCCCTTCCTCAGGGCATTGTGGATTAGTCTTTCCATGCTAGTGGGGATGGATAGAGACCATTTCTTTTGCAATCTCACAGTATACTGACAATTCCCTGAACATAATTGTTCTTTTTAAGCCAGTTCTTTGGTGATTTCCTAAAACAAGTTATATCTATGTTTCATGCCTCCTAAACTCAGCTGTTGTTCATTTAGCCACTTAGCTGAAGATGCCTGCCTCTTTGTGGAGACAGAAATTAAACATAGACCAATTTTGAAGCTTTCTGTGATTGTGATGTGGTACCGTGCCTCCAACCAGGACACATCAGAGCTCTGGCCTAAAGCCTGGGACTTTCAGTCCATTTGAGCCAGCTGCCATTTGCCTAAAATCCATGCAAATTGTGAACAAAGTAACCTAGACTCTTCATTGTACATCAACATTGTACGTTGTGTATACATAGCCCCAAACCTCATGGGCTTTGTTGGAATGATGAAAATTAAGGGGGTTTGTCTTGTCTTATTTAACTGAATTAATATTTCCAAGAATTGGATCAAAATGGAATTTCTATGACTTTCTTTTTACCAAATTCTTAATAAGCTGAAGGGCCAAAGATGTGTGGCATCAATTGTAATATTACATTAGATCTGTAATAAATGCTTCGTATAAATAAAGATAAAAGGGCTCTTTAACTGCATTTAAATCCTTTTCTAAGGGAAATAATGAAGAGAGGGCAGGGGAAGTATGGGGCAATAATCACCACAGAGGATTCTAATATTCAAATTAGGCAATTTAAGTATAGATATATCAGAGTCATGCACAAGCATTAATTAAGTGAGGAGCCTAAATATTTCCCACTGACAATAAACAAGTCACAGACTCTGCCAGAACCTTCATTTTCTCATCTGTAAAGTAAGGCTCACAATGCCTTCTTCAGAGAGCTGTTGAGGTTATTCGAGGTCATGTGTGTGAAAGTGCTCTGTAAACTGGAGACTACAGCAGGAGTGCCGTGCTGTCCGGAGGATGGAACAGAAAGGAGCTCTGTTCTTGTCCTGCCTGGCTAACTGATCGGAGGCTCCTCTTCCCTCTCCTTTGCTGGCTCCTCTGAATTGCCCTGAACTCTCTATACTGAAGTGTTCTTTATCAAGCCGGTTCTCTTCTTGCTTCACTCCTTAGGTGATCCTGGTAATTCTAAATATCTTCGACATGTGATTGCTCCAGCTTCCATGTGTCCTTTAAACACTAGACTGCCGCTGTGGTCAGATATTTTATTGGAGCAACAGAAAATGGACTAGTACAACTGCCTACTCAGTAATTCAACTCATGTTCATTTTCTACAATGGCCATAAAGAAATGCCACAAAGTGGATGGCCTTGTAAGCGAGGGGTATTCCCTGACCGTTCTGGAGACCTGAAGTCTAAGATCAAGGTGTTGGCAGGGCTGGAGTCTTCTGAGGCTTCTGCCCTTGGCTTACACATGACTGTCATCTCCCTGTGTCTCCACAGGGCCTTCCCTCCATATGTGTCTGTGTCCTAATGTCCTTTTCTCATAAGAACACCAGTCACATTGAATTAGGATTCACAGGCGTGACTTCATTTTGCCTTAATTACCTTTTTAAAGGACTAATCTCCAAACACAGTCACATCAAAAGGACTATGACATGTGAATTTGGGGGGAAACACAATTCCCCATAACACAAGTAGATACACAACTTCTCCACTTGAATGAATATTGGCAACCTCAAACTTAACATGACTAAAATTGGTTCCATTCAATCCCATGGTCCTCGAAAAATTTAGCCTTTATTTCTCAGCATTTTCACCTTCATTAATTCTCTATCCAATGTCTCTTCCTAATAGAGTATTCTCAATTTCTCTCCAGTCACACATCGTGTTATATATTTGTATGTTTATTGTGGATCTCGCCCCATAATCCAAGCAGAGCAGAGATGCTGTTTTGTTCATTGCTATCTTCAGCCCTGGGAATAGTTGACAGTACACAGTGGTTACTCAGTAACTACTTGCTGAATAAATAAATATAGTCATTATGACCATGTTAGGAAGGATGTTACTGTCTCCATTTAATAGATGAGGAAACGGAATGCAGGAGAAATAAGTAATTTGCTTTTGTTATGCTCAGACCCTTTGTCCTGGAGAGACCACCAGGAGACCAAGCCGTATGCGACCACAGAAGAGCCTTTATTCAAGCTTAAGCTTGGGTGCCCGACATAAACTGACACAGCAGTTCAGTACGGGGACCCCGGGCACGTTTTTCTTTCAGTTTTTGTAATTCTTAAACAAAGAGACTCAGTTTCCCTTTGCTAATTGGACAGTCCCACGTGGGGTTTCTCTGACCTTTACAATGGTTGGTTATAGATACAGTTGGTCATCATAGACTGGTTAGACATTCTCTGTCCTTGTACATTCTATATTGGAAGATGTTTTCCCTAACTTTCCAGACTGTTACAATAATAATAACCACAATAACCATTAATCTATAGAAGGCCATCTTGACCTCAGTCAGGAGGGTCCCAAGTAAGGACGTTTTGCTTTCCCAACAGATGTCTAGGTCAGGGAGTGAGTCCGCTAAGGACATCCTGCCTTGTTAGCCAGAGCCTGCAGCAAGCAGTTTTAACTTTAACTATTTCAATGCTGTAAGGGGGTCCTTACACTTTAGACCATAGAGCTAGTAAGGAATGGAGTTATGATTTGAACCCAGGTAATCTGAATTCAGGCTAAAAAGAAATAACATTCTGGAGTGCAAAATGCTATTTTTAGAGGAGCATAATGTGCATTGCAGCCCATGGGAGGGAAACATAACCAGGAGTTATACAGGAGACAACCAGATAAAGAAGGTGGAAGGGGAAGGGGGAAAGAGACTTGAGGAAGGAAAAAGTTCAAATAATGCTGTGTTCATATATGGAACTATCAATGCCACGCTCAATATCATGTACAGGAAGGGAGAGGGAGTGAGGTGGGATCTAGAGGGAAGCTCACCAAGGGCTATGTGCACTTATTACTTTCTATCACTCCGAACCTTGTTATGATGTATAATTGCAATGCACCAATAAAAGTACATTTCTTTTGAAAAGAAAGGTGGAAGAAAGTTCCCAGCTGAGGCAACCTCACACATGCGGGGAGGTGTGACCCTAAACCGGATTGGGTTATTAGTCAAATGAATGAATGAAATGAATAAATAAAACACCACTTTATTAAATCTAGAGAAATCAGAGCACATTATCATGGAAAAGGCTTTTGGTATTCAGCACTCTACTCATGGAACCATCAAATGAAAGGAGAAGAAGGAAGAATTGAGTATGTAACTGCCAAGCACGGCATGGCACTGAAGCCTACAGTGAAGCTGTCAGAATTAACCTCTCCAGGCAGGGCATGGTAGTGAATGCCCATAATCCCAGTACTTGAGAGGCTGACACAGGAGGATCCCAGGTTTGAGGCCAGCCTCCGAAATGTTGCAAGACTTTCAGCAATCTAAGGAGATCTTGTTTCAAAAACAAAAAATAAAAAAGGGCTGGAGGTGTAACTCAGAGGCAGAATACCCCTGGGTTCAACCCCCCAGCATCAAATAGATAAATAAATAAATAAATAAATAAATAAATAAAGCCAGGCATGGTGGCACACGCTTGTAATCTCAGTACTTGGGAGGCTGAGACCGGAGGATCTGGGTTCGTGACCAGCCTCAGCTAGTGAGGCCCTCCACAATTTAGCGAAACCCTGTTTCAAAATAAAAGAATAAAAAATAGGGCCAAGGGTGTAGCTTGGAGGTAGGATGCCCCGGGGTTCAATCCCCAGTACCGCAAAAAAAAAAAAAAGAACCACTCCAAGCCAAATACATTATGTTACCAGTGTTGGTCAATGAGGTCACAACCATAGTTGAAATCTATTTCTAACTTCATCAGTGCCTTAGAAAGCAGTAAACTTAGCACAAACTTGAAGTGTGTTGCAGACCTCTATGATTCTATGAGAAGGTTTATAACTCCTTTGTGGAGGCAATCAAAACCCATGTCCTTTACAATTTGCAGTAGAAAAGCAGCATAAATATTGATCTACATACATAAAGAGAGAAATGTTTTAGTAAAATCTGGGTTGTTTAAACTGGAATCATTTTTATTTCACCAAGGAGAGCTCATTTTAATATCATCATGCTAATTTGACAATAAAAAATCCAATTCTGACATTAAGTGTAATAAATGGTAAAATTCTCAAAGTTAATGAATATACAGGTGGCTAGAAAAGTTGAGAAATTAACTTCTGAAGTGTGTCCCTGTCTGAAATAAAGCTACATAGAGCTTGGGTTCTCCTTTAGGGCCACTTAGAATTGAAGCTACCTAGCACAGACACTCTATCTCTATTGCCATTATACGCAGAAGTGGCATGATGCTGATTATAACCAGTCTGGCCTATGTAAGCTGGAAAGACTGCAAGAGTTATGTCCAAGTTCACTTACATATATTTTTAAAACAAAGCATGCCACCACCTGGGCCAAATGACACCACCCAAATCCAGTCTAAGGAAAATTCTGTATTGAAAAACATTGGAAGATGATCACTGGGTTCCCTTTACATACTCCATATTTATCGATTTGAGCCATCAGTAGTGCTTTAGAGCCACTTAAAGTACTGGAAAGGCTGAAAAATATGGCAGTGAAAAATGCTTGTCAAACTTCATGTAAATCCCTGTGAGAATATTGACTGGAACTACATGGATTCTATGGATTAATTGGGGAGGAACTGTTATCTTTAGGGTATTGAATCCAACATTCATGACCATGATATGTCTCTCTCTCTAGTTCTTCTAGTTGCTTACCCTATAACAGAGTTTCTCAACTCTTGCACTATTGACATTTGTTCCCAGATAATTCTTTATTGTCCTGTACATTGTAGAATGGTTAACAGTATCCCTGGTTTCTAGCCACCTAAATACCATGAGCACATTCTACCCAGGTATGATAAGCAAAAATGTGCTAAGACATTACCAAATGCCTTTGTCTTTTCTTGAGAACTTCTGCCCTAAAAACAAATTCTTGCACATATTATCAAGGATATGTATACAAATATATTTTTAAAGCATTGTTCATAATGTGAAATATGAGAAACAGCTTAAAAGTCCATTACTAAGAGTATGAATCAGTAAACCTTGACTTATTCCTACAACAAAACTTTATTAAGCAGAAGGTAAAAATTGAATAAAACAGATCTATCATTTATCTATAAATATGAATAAATATTTTAAAACATAATGTCAAATTAAAAAAGCAATTGCAATATTCTAAAATCTCAATGTCTTGGTCTATTTTATGCTGCTACAACAGAATACCAGAGAGTGGGTAATTTATAAAAATAAATTTATTTCTCACAATTCTGGGGGCTATAAAATCCAAGATCTAGGGGACAGCATCTGGCCAGGGTCTCGGCGTCATGTCATTCCATTGCAAAGTGTCATATGGCAAGAAAGTACATGAGAGAGGGCAGAGCTGGCTTGCATGACAAACCCACTCCACAGCAATCACACCAATCCAGTGGAGGCGCTTACTCACCTCGTAGAGTTCCCACCTTTGACACCTACTTCTCCAGCACATGAACTTTGGAGGGACACATTCAAACCTTAGCACTCAAATATTGTAAATGTAGTAAAATAATTTGAAACTGCAGGATATTGATTCCAATAAATTTTAGGATAGTTGAAGAGGCAAATAGAAATGTGGTGGAATTATATCTTTAGTTTCCTCAGTTTTATTTCTTTGAAAACAAACCATCTGAAAAAGTTATGAAAAAATATATTTTTAAGTCTGGATGGTAGATTTATGGAAATCTGTCATGATCTGTATGTTTCTGCATGTGAAATATTTCATAATAAAATATAAAATATAATTATATTTTGGAATAAACCCATGAGCTACCTTTTGAATGACTGACTGAAATGGGAAAGTGTGATGGTCAATTTTAGGTGTCAGCTTGAATGGATTTAGGGATACCTAGATAGCTGGTAATGCATTGTGTCTGGGTCTTTCTGTGAGGGCATTTCCAGAGGGGATTGGTGTGTTGGTAGACTGAGTAGGGAACTTTGATGTTGTTGGGCACCATTCAATTGACTAGAGGCCTGGATAGAACAAAAAGGAAGAGGGAAGGGGAATTCACCCTCTCTCTTCTGAAGCTGGGATAGCCTTCTACCCCTCTCCAGGTTTTCAAGCCTTCAACCTTGTATGGAGAAATAACACCATCAGCTTCTCTGGTTTTGAAGCATTCACACTTGGACTGAACTGCACTACAGAGTCCTGTGATTCCCCAGCTTGCAGACAGCCTGTTGTAGGACTTAACAGTCTCCATTATTGCATGAGTCAATCTCCTCAATAAATAAGTCCCCATATATATCTCTATATAGATATAGATATGTAGATATATATGTTCTGTCTTTCTAGAGAACTCTTATAAATGCTTTCACCAGAATGACTTGTTTTCAAATATTTCAGTAGACCTTTTAAAGGTTTTTTTTTTTAATTCCCCTGGACACTCATTTGTAAATGAGAACTAAACATTTGTTTCTGGTCAGTATTATTCAGTCAATAATGCAAATATTTCAACATTTGCCCAGAGTAAATGCTAGATCTGCCAAAGTCACCTTTAAATTGTTCAAACATAAAACACTCTTAATTTACCTTAGTGACATGCGAAGATTCAAAGTTTATAATGCAGTGTTTAATATTTAACTTATGCCAAGTTGTATGTTGGGTCCTAATTTTGGAAGGCTTATGTTGCAGTGAAGAACATCTCTGTCCCTGGTGTTGAGAACTGTATGCATTGGTTGACTTACACACAGCTCTGGAATTACTCTTTGCAAGTGATACAGCTTTGCTGATGCCATATCCCACCTTTGACAAGCACAATGAACTCACAGCTGTAATTAAAGCTCAGCCCTTGTAGTGAATACTTGTCATTCCATGTTGTCTCTGCATCCATTTAGAGTCTGGTTAACTGTCTCATGCTAGAAGCAGGGTGTGGTCACCTATGACAGTTTCCAGTTCTTCCCCCCACACCCGACACACACACACACACACACACA